>PVJD01005800.1:0-108853 GCA_004026545.1 Mormoops blainvillei
CCGAGTAAGCAGAAATGTTGAAAAATTGAGAGCATTCAGAGGAGAGCCACGGAGATGATAAATAAGTTTTAAAATAGGCTAAAGAAAGTCAATTTAATGGAAAATAAAACTTGGGACCTTTCCAGAGAAGGAAGCACTTTCATTGATCTTTCTCCAGGCCCATAAAAAGCCTTGACCAGAGAATTGACAGCAGCTGCTTTTCATCCCTGATCAAGACAGATCAGTAGAAAATTAACCTAAACAGAAGCATCATTGAGATCACAAAGAGGGAAAATATTTCTGAGAGAAGGTGATTAAACTTTCAGATGAGTTATCAGAGAGATGTGTAGACTTCAGGTCTCCAAAAGACTATTAAAAAACAGATTCTTGTGTGTCAAGGCCAGTTTAGAGGTTCCCTCTGGAACGAATGCCATGGAGGGAACTTGACAATCTTCTCTCACACCTCTGGTGCTGGCCAGGTGTCAGCCTCACGGGGCCCAGCAGCAAGTTCCAGGCTGCTTCCAGCAGGTGGCGGCCACGTGCAGTGAAAGCCCACAGGTCTAGCTGGCCGGAATGGTTTCAAATGGGGGAAGGATTGAGGGTGGGAGGCGGGGATGCGTGGGGCTGGGGAAAATGGTGGTGAAAGAATGTTGACATGGGGATGATGGGATGGGATGCGGGGTGGAGGGGATAAAGGGGGGAAAATGAGACAACTATAATAGCGTGATCGATAAAATTATACAAAAAAAAAAGAGAGAGAGAGAGAGAGAGAGGAAGAAATAGCAAGTCTGCAAGGTTTGGAAGAGCACAGGGACCCATGCAGGTGTGCAGACGTGTAGTAAGCATGCTCCACCGGAGAGCCCAGGGAGCCTCTACCATGGGGCCCCTCACCTTCTCCACTCCAGCCCCATCAGGGCTCTCGGGTGTTAAGTGCACTAGGCAACTTGGGAAAACCTTCCCTCCAAACATGGCATTACAGCACATACAGGACTTTTTCCCAGAAAGTCCCCAGAGCCTATACTCAGAGAGTCAGTGTGGTGTGCCGAGACTTCCTGATCCGCTTCCACCAAGCCGAGACGGTGAATAACGCTTTACCCAAACCAAAGTGAAATGAAACAAAACAAGACACTTGATGAAGAGGAACAATGGCCAAGGTAATTCAGAAGAGAGGTAATTCACTTATATTTGACTCTAAAGATACATGCACACAGGGTGTCTACATGTCTGCTGTGCTCACAAGACTTTTCCTAAAGAATGCTGCCCCAGCTGCATCGAGTTTGCTTGTGCTGTGTCCCTGGGGACGCACACGCTCTACTACCACAGCGGAGCTGGGTGCTGAGGACATAACCAGATGCAGCCCTAGGGTGGGCCGAGGACAGCCTCCGCCTATGGACTGATCAGAACTCCCACAGGGTGCTCCAGAGTCAATGTGACAACCAACCATATCAGCTCCTCTCCCAGGGAAGTACACGGGTGAGATTTGCCCAGTATGGCAATTGAGAGTTGCTGCCAGCCCCCTGAAGAAACGAGGCCTGCTTTTTATCCCTACCATGGAATTGTTGGGTCCCAGAGTGCCTTAGACTGCTGGGCAGGCTTTCTTTGTGTTCTTACTTCCTCATCTAACTCTGCGACATCTTTCCATCGTCTCAATGACCCAAACACATCTCTCCGTGCAACCTAAAGTGTATAATGAACACCATGAGACTTCCTTACCCTGACATCCCCGCTGCCTGACAAAAAACAAAACAAAAAAAACCTTTTGAATTCTGTTTTAGTTTTGCATCCTTTGAAGTAAGAGGTCAGCTCCGAAACTGAGGTGGCTGGACCCCCAGAAACTGCAATGGTGATGTGTTGATAGGTTGAGAGAAGCAGGAGCCCTTTGGTTCAGGAAGAATTACTGCACTTTTCACATGGCTCCTAGAGGCGAGGGGCTTGAGCTTGAGTTCTGGTTCTAGTCTTGGTGAAAAGGACCTAGTGCTCTATGGCTCCCTTTTCTCATTTGCAAAACAGGGCTCATAGAACTTCAAATAGTGCCTGCCTGACCCAGCAAATGCTAGAAGATAATGAGAAATATTGATATTGACTGATTCTTTGTCTCCTTCATTAGACTGTGTGATCCTATTAACATATATATTTTTCTGACACCAATAAGCGATCAGTTAGTATGCACTGAGTGACTGGAATGAATGTGGAAAATGTAGGAAAAAACTGAAGAACCCTTCGAGATATTTTGGCTGAGTTTGAGTAAAATTTTCTTTTGCTTTTCTGGTTTTCAGCATTATCTACTGTGCTCCCATTTGGCATCACAAGATCATTTTCTTTTTTAATGTCTCAGGCCTGCTAACTACATTTTAACATTCTTTAGATCAGGAATTATAACATCCTGAATTGCTCTATTGTCTTATAACCAACGCCCACTAAGTTCCATCAACTGAAAACTGTGGCAGTATTCCCCATCAGGGAGAACGTTGGCCTGGTGTCTTTTTGTAAAAGACAAGGGGCTTTTAAACTCTGGGGGATGAACCCAAGATGTTGATAGTTTAGAAACGGAGGTGAGAAGATGGAATGCAGCCAAGGGTGGATATCACAGTGTAGTCCCAGCTTTGAAAATGCAGTGCTTTCTTTGGACTTTTTTCGGATGTCAGACGCAGCAGGGTTGACATCAATACACGGCAGGCCATGGATTATGGCTGCCTCTAATGACCATGTTCCACTGTGTTTATTGTTCTGGATGTTAATATATAGAGTAAATGATAGTCTTTTAATTGAAGGTTGGAAATGCCCCATACTGAGGCACTCGGGTGACATCACCATTAACCACCCCAGTGAAACCCAAGACACTTGCTGGCCAGGAAATTACAGCCTTGGAGACCATCTTCCTACTTGTGTATGTGGTATGTGTGAGGAAGGGGGGGCCCAGGGGCTGACCTGTACTTTATTGGCAGTTCTTGATTTTACTGGGAGGAGATAGACATTGTTTTGAAACAAACAAGATCACGTTAATTCTCCAGGAAACCCCAGCAAACCAGAACCTTAACGGAACACGGGGCCACAGGATGCATGAGCCCAGGAGAAGAGGGAGGGGGCAGCTCCCGCCCTTTCTTTAGAACTTCGAAGTGGCTCCTTAAGGACTTTCCTCCATCATTTGTGGGAGCAATGAATAATGCCACTATAACAGGGGTTTAATAAAAAATTATTCTTTATACCTATTCGGACTATGGCTTCTCAGCTGTGAGAGGTCTTGATATGCCATTGAACCGGGAACTGGCCCTAATGGTTTCTACGAGAAGTTATAGTAATTTCCTATTGATGCTATAACCACTACCACAATCTTGGTAGTTCAGAACAACAGAAATTTATTATCTTACTGTTCTGGAGGTCAGAAGTCCTAAATGGTACTCACTGGGCTGAAACAACATACTTTCGGGAGACTCTACGGGAGAATCGATCTCCTTGCCTTTGCCAGCCTCTAGCGGTTGCCTGTATTCTAGAAACTGCATCGTTCTGATCTCTGCTTCTGTTATCACATCTTCTCTGACCCTCCTGCCTCCCCTTTCTGATTTTGAAGACCCCTGCGATGACATCAGGTCGCCCAGATGGTTCGGCGTCATGTCCCCATCTCCGAGACAGCCGATTAGCATGCTTAATTCCACCTACAATCTTAATTTCCCCCAAACCACATAACACAACATATTTGCATATTCTGGGGTAAAAACATGAACATCTTTGGGGTGAGGGCATTATTTGGCTTACCACATAAGATTTAGGTTAGGTAGCCTCTATGGACTTGAAATCTAGGTTGAGAATTAAGAACTATTGATGAGAAAGTGCAACAATGATAAAAAGCTCTTTGGTATGTCCTAAGAGCAAAATAATTGGATAAGTCAGGGACATCACAGCTTACTAAGAACACATGCTTTGGGCTCAGACAGAACTGGAGTCAAAACTTTAACAGAACTGGCTGTTAAACTTGTATTAATGAGTTGCCATTACTATAAAATGGAAGCAATAATATGTACCACATAAGACTGTTGCAAGATTTAAATGAGATAATATGAAAAAAAAAATGTCCAGGGTGGTATGTGGTACTTAGGAAGTGTTCAGCAAGGGGTGGGTACCTGTCAGGAAGAGTTTTGTTCTTTTCCTGCCCCCTTCTGGGGCATAGCAAAAAGGGCAAAGGTCTATGGCTTCTCCTCAAACCCAATACCCTAAATTAAGGGTAGGGAAACTTTTATTTAAAAGAAAGGAGAGTCATCATGTTACATTGCCTTGAGACTGAGAAGTTTAATTGAATCTCTTTTTATCAAGTATTATTATGACCTGTCAGCCCATGGGTCTGACCCTGTGCTAAGAGCTGGAGAGGGGACACGCCATGGCACCGGGTCTCCATGCCAGTATGTAATTAGCCATGCAGATGCCATAGCTGACAGCTAAGGGGATGCTGAAGGAATTAAGGCGAGAGAAAGATGGCCTGGGCAGGGGCAGTAAGAGGTGGTTTCAGAGAAACTAGGACTTAAGTTGGACCTTGAAGGAAGACACAGAGTTAGAGAAGCTGGGAAAAATAGGGAGGGCATTTTAGGCAGAGGGTTTGGGGACTGGTGATATGCGCAGAAATGCCAACATAGGGATTCCATGTTTAAGGGACAGGACAGACGTCTTTGGTAGCTAAGTTGTGGACCAGAAATCTCCTGAGGGAGAATGGGACAAGATTACAGAGGGCCTCTCTCACCCTTAGTAGACTTGAGCTTCTCTATCTCATTCAGTTTGGAATGACGTATGGTGGGTACTCAATACCATTTGGTGGTGTTGCTTATTCCTGACCTGAAATAAGGTATTTAGATATAATTCTTTGGACGGTGAGAGATCATAGAAACAACTAGGTGCAATACTCAGAGACAAATTAGGACCCTATTTCCAGTGCCTAGCAAAAGAAATGAAGGTTTGAGGATAGTGGGAAGGGAAAGGAAAGATAGGCAAGATTAAATAGAAATATCAGACAAGTTAAATGTAAAGTTCAGAAATTATCTGGTTGTATACTCAAGGATCACAGGGCAGGTTTGCAAAGCGGTAGTTGCCTAGCTTGTGACTGGAACAGTTACATCGATTCCTGATGTCCAAAAAGCAATGGCGTACCCCAAAACCTAAAGATGGGTGTATCAGTTACCTATTGCTGTGTAACAAACCGACACATAAATCACTGACTTAAAACAAGCATTTCTCTAATCCGTGTTTCTATAGGTTGGAAAACTGGGCTGGATCCAGGTCTTTCTGGTCTTGGCCAGGCTCACTTCTGTGTCTGTGGTCAGCTGCCAAGTCAATTGAAGGCCGTTGGCCTTGAGGGCCTCAACTTGTCATCCCAGGTTTTCTATGTAGTCTTTCATTATCCAACAGTAAAGCATGGGATTATTTTCATGATGGAGACAGGGATCCGAAAGAGCTAGTAGAAAGATGCAGGGCCCCGGAAGCACAGGCTTAGACCTGGAATACAAACACTTTCACTTTGTTCTATTGGACAAATCAAGTCACATTCTTAGCCTGAATTCAAGGAGTTGTGGATAGACCCCCTAGCTACAAAGTCACATTGTGAAGAGCGTGACAATTGAGGAGGTCATTTTTGTACTAGAGTCTAGTATAGTCAGGAGATATTTGGGCTGCTCAGCTAAGAAATCTATTTATTATTTTACTTCTGTAGCGACAGTTACATTGAACTCAGTAGAAATCGTATGGCGAATTGTACCAGCCTTGTTTTGTTTTTATTCCAGCTGTGCCCAAGAGCTCTGCAACTCCTCTTGGATAATATACCAAACAGCCACTGAAGGGAACTGGGTGTCTCGAGCTGGTCTCAGTGGTAAAGTTTATGTAGTGAGGTTTTTGCCTCTCCTTTGAGCTTCTTGAGGGCCTGAATCATACCACTGGCTTCTCTTGATTAGCCCACTAAATGTCGTAAAGAACTAGAAACATGGAAAGCATTTATTCTCCTGTTAGCACTGGCTACAAATTTGAGCTTAGATTTTAAAGGTGACTAATGTCACCATGATCCACAAAGAAAATAGGGTGGTAGGAAGGAAATAAGCTGCCTGGGCCATCCCTCTCCAATGAGAAAAATGCATCCTGCCACTCCTCTGAGTTTCCCTAAAGCAAAAGCCTGCTCCCATGACTACATATCTGCCTGTGGTTGCTGCACATCTCAGCTCTCTGCAACACAATTTCAATGACCCAGTGTACTGAGCTTGGTCTATCTTGCCTGGGAACTGGGAGAGGAAAGGGCATCAGATGGACGCCTCCTGGAGCCTGCAGGTATCTGGAAAGGAAAACACCTAGAATTGCTGGCAAGGGCCCTAGAGGCCTGACCAATTCCTACCAGTATCAGCTGGGGGTGTAATGCAGACAGAGTCCCTCTACACCATCTGCAGTATCACTTAGGGAAAGTGAGGACTTGAAAGATGAGCAAACTCTGGAGAGGAGTAGTGGTTCCGTTAAGGTCTGGTTCTGATGCTGAAGCAGCTGCCAGGGCACAAGACTTTCGCCTGGGTCCACAGGGAGCCAGGATTCCAGCTCCCTGTCCTGGACCCACTTCTCCTCCTGGGCCTTGGCTCTGCAGGTTGATGGGAGACATGTTGCTGCAGGGTGGGAAGGAGGAGGCGCAGGGAGGATAATGGGGCCACTGGAGCAGTCAGGGCTTTTGGTAGCCTGTCAATGATCTGGATGAATTCAGCCCAACCCAAGTGGTCCTGGTCCAGCAAGGGTTGGGGGGTGGGGGTGGTCAGGAATTTGAAGCTCAATGCCAGTCCATCTTGGGTCTGTTTTCTTTCTCCTCTCACTACCACTGATACATCTGAACCCAATCCCTCAGTCCTGCAGATACAACACCTTCCTTACTTTCCTCCCTAAAGTCTTAAAATAGAACTGCTTAGCGATTGACTAAGGTCAGCTAAACAAGACGAGAAGAGGGGAAGTTGTCCATTTTTGTGCATCTTGGGTATCACTGACTCTCAGTCAAGGATGGTTCCTTATATGAACTCTTTCCCTTAGACCACTGTGCGTGAATTGATTCCTAAGCGCACCACGCGGATTGCACCTCCGTGCCTCTGCTCAGGTCACCCTCCCTGCCTAGAACGCTCTCTCTTCCTGTCTGTTGGCCCAGATTCTACACATTATGCAAGTTCCGTGAGGCATGGGATGACCTTCCTAATTATTTTAGATTTGATAATCTCTCCATTTTCTGAATCTCATATGCTGTATCATCTACATCCTAATATATGGATTTAGTATTGTTATTTATTTTTCTTGTGTTTGAGTGTCTTACTCTATGTGAGCATTATACTTCCTTATATCTCCAATAGCACCTACCGCATTGCTTTGTGCACAGACTCTCAACAAGTGTTCAAATGTTAACAGTATTTCAAATGCCATTATGTCCTCCCCAGATCTGCTATTAGTGCTTCTTGTGAACACTGATCATTTTTTGGCTGTCCAGCATCCATTCTGCCTTCCAGGTAGTACCCTGATTTCCACTCAGGCTAATTTCTTCTCACTTACAGTTCCAGGTACCTGTATTCCGTGTATGGAATCCAGGAACGAAAGCTTCTTCTCTGTCTTCCCAGTTCCCAAACTAGATCTCTGAGGTGTGGCTGAAGGTTGGCCAAGTAGCTGCCCTGTCCCATGTCCCTGGAACTTGAGTGAGGAGTTGCAGGACAGAAACGGTCAGAGGCCATTCCTGGCAGGGTGATGGCAGAAGCATCCCAGCCAGACTGGCCCACTGCACAAGGGTCTTTCTTCTTCTGTACCCTGGGTCCCTGGATCTTTGTGTTACAGTATCTTTTCAAGTCTCACTCTTAGCCTCCTCATAGTTTTTCCAATGAGGTTTTCTTCCGAAGCGGCCAAAGGGTCTGAATGTCTGTTATTTATTTACGTTGCTTAAAACCATGCATTCCTAACTGATACGTGCTTGATCTCTAGCCTTTATCACACTCTATGGGAAGATTGCAGTGGTCTTCTTATTGGGCCTCTTATCTTCAATTTCACCCTCCTTCAATAAGTTCTCTACGTTCTTCCAGAGTGTTATGTGTAAGATTAAAAGTTTAACTTAAACGCTGAGTTATTCTTGCTTTTGAGCTAAAACATTAACCGCTCAGCATCTCACCTTTCCCTGCGCCCTGTGCACGTGCTTGAATCAGGGCAGCGCGGCGCAGCATGAAGAGCCTATACCCAGGCTTGAGTCCTGTGACTTTGGCCAATTTATTAAACCCTTTTCATCATTATTTTTCTCATATGGAAAACGGAGAAAGTGCTACTGCCTAAGGTGGCTGTGGAGGTTGGATGGGACAATGCACCTGCAGCTCCGGCAGCATGAGAGGTTAGGTTCTCAGGAGCTGTGAGTTCCCCCCACCTCCCCCCCCTTAGTTGAGCTCGCTGCTCCTGGATGAGTCTTGACAAACCTTGGATGTGCTTGGGTTCAGCGAAGCTCCCCTAGGTCAGGAGGTTGGGCGCAGCATCAGAGCATTGTTGATGCTCTATTTTATGTCCTTCAAGAGAGCTTAGAGGACCTCAGGAATAATCTGCCATGGTATATTGAAGCAAAAATATTTTTCATTTGTGGGGTGTGTTCAGAACAGTTCTGCTTATTCTGGTGGGAGAACAGGATTTTTTATTACGATACCGTCAATCTCTTAGGCAAGTGCTTTTAAAAAACAGGGTTGCAGTTCAGAGCCAGATGCCATGTCCGTTTCTTGGTCTTCGCCTAGTCTCAGCAGGTTAAAAATGAGAGGCTGTACACTCTTCATAGTATGTGGGAAGTGAATGTCCCCGCCAACAGTTATGTCCTCCCACCCTCATTTTCCATGCTCACTCTTAAAATCTTCATATTTGAAATGGCCCATTTGTTACTGCTGCCAAAGCTTGAAGGCAGCGCGAGCTAATTATAGAGAGGGGGTTTGCCTAACAGAAGGGCTTTTCACTAGCAGCTGAAGGGGGCTGTTTCCCTTTTGCATCAGTGATAGCTTGACAGGATTCAAAAAGTACATAGTAACCTCTAATAATTTCTAACTTAGGCTCACAGGAGAGAGCACCCAAAGGAGGGGGATTTAGATCACAAGTAGGATGAAAATGTCTGTGTCGGGCGATGTGCTAAGCCAGCCAAGTGGGTATTACGTGGGCAGTATGGATGTGTAAACAACAGGACAGACTTACAGGAGTGTCACTCTTTGGAATATTAGACTTCAAAGTATCAACTAAATAAGTGAGAGCAACTTGCAGGGGAATGCTTTTCTATGGCAATCACGTGGTTTACTTCCAGCGTTAACATCGGCCAGCATGACATGATGTCAAGGGGAAAGGTAGGGGATGTGGGGGGAGGAGCGCGTTGTTTCAGTACATGCAATTAGGAGATTCTCTGTGATGCATTGTCTTTTGGGCTTTCTACTCAAGGCATTAAAAAAGATCTCTTCTGAGATCATGCTGGTTATTTCTAGGAGCTGCAATTGTCCTTTCTGCCTCTCCACACCTCCCCTAATTGCTCCCCATCTGAAGAAGCCATAGGTCCCAGCTGTGAAGTGCTCAGAGTCCTGCGTTCCAACTCCACTGAAGCTCAGTTGTTTCATACCACCAGCACAACACCACACTCATGAAGGGACCAGGGTCTTTCTAGGGATCTGCCCCGGAAAGGGACGCCAGAAGATCTCAGGCTGAAAGTCCTTGTTTGTTGAGCAGAAAAGCAGGCAGGGTCACAACCCAGGCCCCTCAGGGGCCAGAGAACATCAGAGGTAGACATTTCATAGCACAACAGTTCGCTTTGGGCCGTGCTTAAGGGAAAAAATAGGAGTATGCGTGCTGACTAGGAAATGAAATGAGAGTCATCCTCTCTCCTTGGGAGCAGGAATCCCATTGTCTGGCCCCATGTGACCTAAACCTGGCTCTAAGTGCCTTTGGAAGTCACTAATAACTGTGACTATTAAGTGGTGGGAAGGTGATGACATGGATTTCCCCACACTCGGCCAAAGCCTCCGAGGGGCATTCCAGAAGGAAACTGGATGGCTCCAATGTGAACTCTTTTTCTGCTAACCTATTAGGGATGAGTGAATTGGGGC
Source organism: Mormoops blainvillei (assembly GCA_004026545.1). NCBI lineage: Eukaryota > Metazoa > Chordata > Mammalia > Chiroptera > Mormoopidae > Mormoops > Mormoops blainvillei. Next base: position 10,065 of record PVJD01005800.1, read on the forward strand.
TTGAATCCCGCTTCAGGAGCCTGCATTCCTTTTATCTACTGGGCCTCAGGGTAGGTCTCCAAGCCCCAGAGCCCTCAATGCTATTTTATAAAAGGCAGTGTAAAATGCTTTTCTTTTCCGTTGAAGTGTTGGGGACCAGACGCAGAAGTGACTACTTTGTTTCTTTGGCTACTAGCCAGCCCGGATTAAAGCATAAAGAAGAAAACAACACCGTCAATAGGATTTCTTTTGAGTTTTTCCAAAGTCTTTGTTTCCCGGCACGTAAAAAGCATCTATAAGCCATGGCGACGCGGTTGACTGTTTGCAGGAGAGTTTGGGAGTGTTTGCCCTAATTCGACACACAAGTTCCTCCATAGTCTCTGTTTCACACATTTATCCTCCAACCAGTGACATGCTCTATCAGTTCCTTGGCCTGTTAAGGTGTCCAGTATATGGCTGCGAAACGGAATTTTACTCTGTGCAGAGATCTGAGTTCTGTTTATTAAAAGCTATTTATCCAAAGGAAACAAAGCACCTCTTTGAAAAGATATATGTGCCCACCCCTATATTTATTGCAGCATTATTTCCAATAGCCAAGATATGGAAGCAGCCCAGGCGTCCACCGACAGATGACTGGATACAGACATGGTTCCTGTGCACAACGGGTCACGGAACAGCAATGAAAAAGAGTGAAACCTTGCCATTTGCAAGAACACAGAAGCTTGTAGGATTATACGAAGTGAAATAAGTCAGACAGGGAAAGACAAATACTGTAGGGTTTCACATATATATGGGATCTAAAAATATAAAACAAATGAACAAAACAAAACAAAGAATCAAAGACACAGAGATGAAAGAGATGGCTACTAAAAGGTTTGGGGTGGGGGATGGGTGAAAAAAGGGAAGGGGAATATAGTCGATAATGCTGCAAGTAAGTTTTCACAGTGACAGATGGTTACTAGAACTAGCGGAGTGATCATTTTGTAAGGTATAAAAATGTTGCTTCACTATATAGTACACCTGAAGCTAATATAACTAATATACGATACAGTGGAAATAAGGTGGAATTAAACAGAGTACATGACTTTTGCATCCTCTTCTACTTAGCTCTGGGACTTGAGGTCACCTTAAGCTTCAATTTCATATATAAAAAGGGAATAAAAACTCCGATTACTCACCATAATTGAAAGATAAAAATGTGCCGAAAGTGCTTTTTACATTGAAATGCCTATGTAAGTGTGACCGGTCACCGACACCACTTCCAAACAACTTGAAGAGTACAGCTCCTGTTCATGTAGACATGAGAGAACCAACCTTTCATGTAATCTAAATTTTGAAGCAATCCAAAGTGATTCAACCTTACACAGCCTTTCACGTGACTTCTTTTTTATTTGCGCATTTCTGAGAACTGAAAGGGTTACCTCATTATTTGAAGCTCCTGTAGTCAATCCAAGGGTTCTTGGTGCTGAGTGATAAAGCGACAGGGCAGGTCATTTCCTGACAGATTTCCTACAGGCTGCTGAATTCATGTTTTTCTCGGTTTGACTCTTGTACTGAAATCTCCCCGATTTCCTGTTATTGGGAACCATGGAGACAGTTTTCTCTTCTGTAAAGTGAGATAATACCTCCTAGAGTTTTTGTAAGGCATGCGATGAGTTATTATCTGTAAAGCACTTATGGTAAAACATTGCCCACAAGAGGTATGTAATAACATGTTAGCTCTCACTATTACTACTATTATTACATTTATTTTAATTATCCCTGGGTGAATCATAAATTGCAATGGTCGCATTCTCCCTTCGGCCAGCCATTGACTAAATTAAATTTCAAGTACTTTTGGAAAGCAGAGTATGTGCCATATCGAAGAAAAGTCGATGGGATTTTAACTTGTTTACCGGTAGGATGATCGATCTTTGAATGCTTTTCTCTTCCTTTGGATGACTAAGAAGTGCCAGCCCACTTATCGAGGTGGGGAAGCCTGGATGAAACAGCAGCAGGTTTGTTGTATCCTGCTTCCCAGCCCATGTTCTGAGTGAGTGATTCAAGTTCTATAGAATAGCCACTTTCCAGGTTCAGATGGGGCTGTCCCTTCCTCCCTGGCTCTGGCAATATGGCATGGGTGCCAGTGCCACCGATACTATGCTGTGGTGAACTCACTTCGGGGCACAAAACCATTCTTGGGTTGTACAGAAACAATGACTATGGGAGGATAATAGCTAAAATGTTTTAAGCACTTCCTATTTGTCAGATACTTCTCTAAACACTTGATAAATGTTAACTCAGTCTTCACAAAACCCCTCTGAGTTAGGTATAATTAACATCACTTTTCCAGAGGGGGAAACTGAGGCACAGATAGTCAATGCTGGTGCCGGGATTAAAGCAGAAGCACCCTTGCTCTGCAGCATCACCTTCTGAAGAGGGGACTGGGGGCTGCGGCCCTCGGGCTCTGCAACAGTCGGTAGGAACCACGCTCCCGATGGAACGGAACTGGGTGGGTGGTGCACACTGCATGGAGGTAGAGAGGAAAAGAGAGAGCTTTTCGGTGTGACCCTCAATCTTCTCTCTAGTGTCTTTTGTTGACAAAGGGCCATTGTTTTGTGTGCTACAAGGACAACTTTCATTGCTTGTGGCTGCCATCTTTTTATCTCAGGCCCTATGCCTGGCTTGTGTGGTCAAAATAATGGGAGATTATACCGTGCTTTTGTATGAATTTGTCTTTGCTCCTACGCTGTGAAATAAGAATTCTTGTTAGACATTTTCTTAGGGAAGGAAAGAGTCTCAGAGGGTGAAGAGGCTCACCTAAGGGTACACAGCTGATAAGTGACAGAAACTGGGGCTTGTCAAGCTCCTAGCCCTGTACTGTAGCACACAATTGCTCGTCAGCCCTGGGGGCCTGCAGCTGCATTAAAAGAAGGAAAGGCTGCCTCTTGGGTCAGATTTGCATTGACACTTTGGGGAGAGAGAGAACGGAGAAGGGAGAAAAGGAGATCTTGTCAGAGAAGAGAAGTGTGTCGCTAAAAAATGTATTGAGGAAAGCAGCAACCTCTAATGGACTGAGGCCAGTTTTTGACCCTCCTGCACATAGTAGGCCTACCTTAACACTCTTTAGTTGGCATTTCCTATGGTTTCTAGGTGTCTGTGTGAATGTCACTTCCTCAGGAAAGCCTGTTCTCATTGCCTCTGTCCCTCAGGCACATGTACTTCGTGTCCTTCCCCTTTCACAGCACTCATTCGTTAATTCGCTCATTCACTCATTCAACAAACGCTTACTGAGCCCTCATGTGTCAGCTGACATGAGTCCCTGATCTCATGGAGTCAGATGAAGATGTGATATGAATAGAGCAGAAAAAAGGAGTTGATAGTGACCTGGGTCAGGGGACTGAATAAATAAAGGAGCAGGGAGCATTGCTGATATCTTTGGAGGCAATGGGGGAGAGCTTAGTTTGGAAACAGCCAACACAAAGGACTCTGCTTCCTACCTTTGGGGACTTTTTTCTGATGCTGTTGTTATTGCTTGACAATGGGCTAGGCTGCAACAGTAACTCCAAACTGGGACAGAGGTAGGGAACTTGCTCTCTCTCCATTGTATTCCTGACACTTATCTCAGTCCTGGGCCAGTCATTGTGAAGTAGTTGAATGTAAGAGTCTGAGGAACAGAAATAAGGAAATAAAGACTGATTGCACATGATAAGACAAAGCATGGGGATGGAGGCATTTCCTGGATTATCTAAGCAACCACGGTTTAGAGTCTAAGGCTTTTCTTGTTTCTTTCTTTTCCTTTCCGTTTCTTTTCAGTTTTTGCACAGACAAAATTTAAAATCTTATAAACAAATATTTTCTGAAGCGCCTAAGTGTGTGATATATCTATGATTTAGCTCAAATTCATAGATGAGTACCTATAAGCTACTAGTGTTTAAGAATTTTTAAAATTAGTATTTTTTTATAAAGATTTTATTTATTTATTTTTAGAGAGAGAGGGGGAGAGCAGGAGAAAGAGATGGGGAGAGACATCAGTGTGTGGCTGCCTTTCACGAGCCCCTCACCGGGGATCTGGCCCGCAACCCAGGTATGTGCTCTGACTGTGACTCGAACGGGAAGCCCTTTGGTTCACAGGCCAGCACTCGATCCACTGAGCCACACCAGCCAGGGCCACAATTAGTATTATTTTGAAATACCGCAAATTTACAGAGAGGTTGTAAGCTTGATACAAAACCTTTTTTTGTATCACTAAACCACTTGAAAGTAAATTGTTGACACTTTCTCCTAATGTTTGTTTTCCAACTCAAACATTCTGAGTACTTTAGCGTGCATTTCCCACGAACAAGGACCGCCTTCTCCACAAGCAAAAAGCAACCATGACCATCAGACTCTGAGTCCTGCCCCAGGCGGCTGCATGTGGAAGCCCCTCGCCCTGCTCTGCAGGCTCCGATTCCTTCGACCGGTATCTTCCTGGGAGGACTCCTGCCGCTCAGACTCTGACACCCTGCTCGGAGCCCCCACAGCTACTGCCCACCCCACCCCACCCCAGCCAGGACTACATTCACCTTATTCAGCTCTCGCTAATGACGTCAAGGTTCAGAGAAGGGAAGCAGGCAGTCTTAAAATTTTTTCAATAGTTTTTACTGTAGCAAATTGATGAGAGCGACCACCACACATGCTGTTCTCTCAAGTAGCCTGTCCAATAGGCGGCATCCTTTCACTGGGGGGTGGTCACCGCTTCTGCGGCCCCCTGGGAAGCTCAGTTCTGAGTGCCCTCCCTCTTATTCTGCAGCTTTACTTTCATCGCTTTTTTTTTTTTAATCTTCACCTGAGGACATTTATTTTTCCATTACTTTTTAGAGAGAGGAGAGGGGAGAGAGAGAAACACCAGTGTGAGAGAGAAGCATGAATTGGTTTCTTCCCAAACCTGCCTGGACCAGGGATCTTGCATGTCTGGACTGGGGGTCGTACGCATTGCACCCAGACTGGGGATGAACCTACAACCTAGGAATCAAACGTCCGGTTACGGGAGGATGCTCCAACCAACTGAGCCACACAGGCCAGGGCTCATTACCTTCTTAAAGGATCAGATCAAGACTCACCTCTTATAGTAAGTCTTTCCCCACTCATCCCACACCTCCTGGTCCAACTTTGTCCTGAGGTTTTTGGTTTTGTTTTCCAACTTGTATTACAGTCATACTTTGGTACTCGTCATCCTCAGAACTCCCTGTACCCGTTGAGTTTTGATGAGAAAAAAATGTTTCAGCACTCAGCACTTGCTTGGGACTTGTTGCACGTGCTAGAAGTTATGTTAGTCATGATGCCACCCTGCAAGAGAAAATGTTTCATCACTCATTGCTTGAAAAATTCGCTGGGTGCTTGTCAGGTTGGGCGTTTGTCACAAGTTCCGGAACAAGTTAACGACAAGTACCGAGGTACCACGGTACTTGCTTAGGTACAGTTTTGCTCCCTGGTTGTTCCATATTTGTTTTGCTTCCTTAGCTAGGTTTGTTGACTTCTCATGTGACCCCACAAGAGCTGGATGCCTGAGAGAGCATTAGCCGATATTTGCTGTTAAGGTTAACGTGAGATTATGCATCGTGGGCCTCCATATCCAATTGTCACAGGCCCTGGGTTAGGGAGAAGCGATGGGGATGTGACCCTGACCCTTGTGTCTTCAGTGCCTATCTTGATCTGGGAGTCTTTATTTTTCTACTCTGTCCATAGAATGGTATTCTGCCAGTCGGACCGTGTTACTTCTTGACTTAAAACTCTTCAAAGGCTTGCTCCTCGTTGATCAAAACTCAAAGAATTTTTGAAATAACTTACAAAGTCTTCCACGTGTGTGAGCTGCATCTCCAGCTATGCCCTCTTTCCTAATGCACATCCCGAAGTGAGGCTGCATTGCTAGCCGTCGCTCTCCTAGTGCAGACCCCTTCAGGCTTCTGTGTTTCAGCACGCTGCTTTCCCAGCTGGGCGCACCTCGTTTCTTGCCTGACTAATCTATTCATCCTCAAGGTTCAGATCACTTACCTTTTTCAAGGACACCTTTCCAGAGCTTCCTAGCAGGGGTAAGTTCCCCTTTTCTTTGCTCATATAGTGTTCCATGCATATTTACATTCTTGCTTTTGGCACAACTCCATTCATTCATTCATTCATTCATCAAGTTTATTTGTGAACACCTACTGTGTGCCAGGCATTGTCCTCTGTGCTGGGAAGACTGCGTTGACGAAGCCAGGTGATCCCCTTTCTGAAGAAGACGTATATTAGAAAATATTTACACAGATAAATTGGAAGTGACAAATGTGGGCCGTGCTATGAAAGAGCAGCACGGAGAAACCAAGCCCGGCGGGTGAGGTCCAGGGAGCTTTCTGCCGACAACGAGACACGTAAGCAGCACCTGGAAGATTAACCTGCACTTACTCAGGTGAAGAGAGAAGGGAAAGAAGGGTTTTCGATAGACTTGCTTCACACATTCGTGGCCTCATTTAGAGTTTAAGTCATGCGAGGGGAGGCACTGGACATCACTCCTTACTGCGTCCCCAGAAACGGGTGCAGTACCTAGAACATTTCAAGGTCTGTTGCACTGAACAAAGCTGTCCAGAGCGTGAGGTCTTGTCGGTGAGAACCAGAAAGCCTGGCTATCTGCAGGCCCGGCCGCAAGGGAGGAGAAACTCCCATCATTTCTTTACTTCCTGTAGCCCTCTTGGGCTTCCTCTATTCAAATTGTGGCTTTCTCTCTCCATTCTTACTACACTGGACTCCTCAGAAGACCTTCCAAAGCTCTTCCCACAATTACTGTGGGACAACAGTAAATAGTCTGCAATTTCTAAGGGCTTAGTATTGTTTAGTCCTAAAAACGGCTGTATAGTGACCTCTTACCACCCAGCTGTGGTGTGATGGAATCCGAGGGGCCCAGCCTGTGAGTAAAGTGCCTTGCAACCCTGGCTTTCAAGACTGGAGCCTGAATTTATTTTACTGCCTGCTCACGACAATGGTGAAAGGGGTTGGAAGCTGGTCTGTCTCCAGGCCGTTTTCCATTTCTGAAGCTCAGGCTGGGAGCCTATCTGCCCAGGACAATAGAACAGTCCAATCCCATTCGGAGAAAGATTCCTATTAGAATTATCTATCCAGGAAGCGAGAGGGAGGAACTTATAAGTCTGCCTATCTTAGTTTGGAATTCATGTTACTTCTTACTTGCTTCTGAAACCCTGTAGTCACAATAGATTGAATATTTCTTAGGGCTGGCGAAAAAAGAAATTTGAAAAGTCCTTTGGTTCATGTTCTTAAGTGGAGATCTGACTGAAGAGAAAAGAATACAGATATCTATTTTTATTTTTTAGTAATTAAGTAAAAAAGTTATCTTTAATACAATTACAATCCTCACGATTTAAAATAAGAAAGTCCTTGCTTGTTTCTACCCTGTTTTCAGCTAAAAGTTCATCTGTTTCTTTTGCCTGCTGCTCCAGGAAAATGTACCACTTTTGGTTATCATCCTTGTCATAATCGCCTCAGTAGCCTTGAAGATAGTTCCCCCCATCAAGCAAAAATCATTCCTGCTCTTTATACATTTCATCCAATCCTATTTAGCCCTTTCATCTCAGTTCCTAACCCTAAAAAGAATGTTAAATGTCAAGTAGAGAATGGGATGCTCACAGACGCTAGGCTGAGCACATGTCCCTGAAGCCCTTAAGCGGCTCCCTGACTCCGGCTTTCGGGCTGGCTGGAAGCGCTGCGGGCTGAAGCCACGCACGGGTACATGCACCGCTGGAGAAAGACACACAACGACCTCCACATTTTGGAAGAACAATAATTGTGTTCTTCCAATAGCACCTAGTCTCAGATTCTTTTGTCTAGGAGGAAAAAAGTCATCAGCCTTCCCATGTGGCAGTGGGCAGTGGATGGTTCAGTTGTATAGTGGGAAACCACTGTGTAGATGGTGGGTGGGTCACTCTAAAGTGGTGTAACCATAATAAAAGATTCAAGGAACAGACTAATAGTTGCACTTAAAAATAAGACACTGCTGATTTCTTTGAGCTGCCTTCTAAAGTTTTAACGGTTTGGTTATTTAGATTTCTATCACTTCTCCACTTTGAATACAGAGACACCGGAGACTCTCAGATGGCAATAAAATATTTCAGGGAAGCAAAAGTAGAAATACAAAAGGTCTTAAAATTACTGAGGTGGAACATCAAGCTCTTTCTAAATTTAGACTAGTGTGGCCCTGGTTGGTGTAGTTCAGTGGACTGAGCATTGGTCTGAGAACCAAAGGGTCACCGGTTCAATTCCCCAGTCAGGGCACATGCCTGGGTTGCAGGCCAGGTGCCCAGTAGGGGGCACGTGAGAGGCAACCACACATTGATGATTCTCTTCCTCTTTTTCTCCCTCCCTTCCCTTCTGTCTAAAAATAAAATAAACAAAACCTTAAAAAAAATGAATTCAGACTAGCATGAAAATATGTGCCTGATAAGGACAAAAATGGAGATGGACCTTATGTTTGGAAAAGGTTCTGAGTTGCTTTGCTTTATGAAGTGGATAGATTGAGGGCATAAAGTAAAGGAGTCTATTTTGAAGTTCTTACAAGATTTCGGTCTCCATAAGGGATTTAATGTCATTAACACTTAATTGACTTTAAATTTATATTGATGCAAACTGCTTGATTTTTTAGTATAATTCAGTTGATTCAAGTAGGAGACAATGAAAGCAGGTTTTCCATTTCCAGTTTTTAGTTTTGCCACTAAGTGCATGCCTTGATTAACACAGTTGTGTTGACTCATGAACTAGATTCCATGTCATTCACCTTTTCCAATAAAATGAGGTAAAACAAGGATATATAAACAATTCAAAACTTAATTGCCCCCGTTAGGATGGAAAATAGCTGACTACCACACATGAGGGGAAAAACAGAGTTTGAATAGTGGGCCTGCTTATGATTAGTTATCAGAGAGAATTCCATCGCAGGTATGTCCAGGCTTACTCACACACGAAGCGTGCCGAGGGCCCTGCCAGGCCCTGCCCCTACCCCAGCCCCAATTCACGGCACATTCCCCAGAGCAGACAGACACAGGCACACAACGAACCTTGCAAGGAAAGCTCGTATCAGTTAAATGCCAGATTTTGATGTGGAAGATAATTAACTGGATGAACTGTGCATTCTAAGGTGGGTTACTATGACTGGGGAAGGAGTGAGAATGTTTAAAAAGCAAGAAAAATCCAGCATGTGGAAGACCTATGAAGTTATAGATTTCCAAGCCAACTTATATATTTGTCACAGGTTTTAAGGGGGGTCAAGTATGCACTGGTGGTAACTTTATTCTTAAAGACCAAATCATACCTAGAGTCTGGGAATCACAGCAAAAAAAAGTGCGACCATTAGCGTGCAGCTACCTGCTCAGGAAATCAGGATCTTGGAAAATATAAGAACCAAGTGAAATTTAATTCTGCTCATTCTTAGGTTACCATTGTTCTTTTCCTTGAGGGATATTTCCCCCTACACGGAATTGTGCAAATACCACCTATCTCATCTGGGACACTAAAAAGACATTGTGAATGTTCACATGTTGGCAGGGATCACTAGTCTCCTGTTTTTAATACCTCATCTCTCTTAAAGAAGATACCTCTGTGAGCAGAGCACACCTGTTGAGCTGGTCTTTCTACTACAGTGCTGTCTATTAGCAATTCACACTCTGTGGTCTCATCCCCCCAAAAGGATAGAAGTATACAGGGCAGTTGACAAGGGAATCGTCCCAGACAGTGATGTACTGAACAGTAATGCACTAATAGGATGGCTTGTGAGGGTGATCCTGACCTCAGAGGCTCTATTTGGGGGAGGGCCTTTCCTTGACCTCAGTAAGGCACGTCACAATAAGGCTGCTTACACGGAAGACTTAGGGTCCACTGTATTGTCTTAGTAAAGAATTGAAGAGTGATAATTTGGTAAGTTTAGAAAGTAATGAAGCAGATTGGAGTATAGTCTCTTTCAGTGGTTATAGGTTATCTGCTTTTTCTTGACATGAATTTATTTATTAATTTGTTTAGATTGAGTTATTAATGAGATTTTTTAAACTTATTAATTGTGCCAAATGAAAAGTCCATTTTGTTGGAAGCCATCTCTGTATAAGCCAGAAGCAGAGGGAAACGAGAATGTTTTACTTCCTTCTTTCTTCCCCACAAGACCCGTGATTTACCTTTCTTTACCGATTTTATGCTTAAATAACAGCAAGAATCATTAAGTGAACTACTTTTAAAAGAGTTAGTCCAGCCCTGGTCGAGGGCAACACATATTTGGAGATCTATTCTATGTCGTGAAATGTTTCCTGCTGAACTGGACTTAACTGACTTGGATGAAAACAAATTGACAAGGCTTGAGAATTTGGCCGGGAAGCCATAAACAATGGGAAACACCAAGTGGAATCTGTGCTTCCAAAATTGGGGTTTTGGCTTATGTGACACCGCTGAGGTGAGAGAAGGGTCATATCCATTTAGAGGAATCACTGACATGCTGGAAGAGGCTGCTGGTGTCACGTACTAATTCCATTATAAGCACAAATTTGTGCCAGTGCCAAGGGAACACGCAGAGGGGGCAGGAGAGCAGGCGCTGCCAAGGAGGTGCTTAGAGGGCATTTGGGCCCCGGTTGGGCGCCTTCCCGGGGGGCAGACATCACCGCGAGCGTACAGCCTGCTGGATGAGTGCCGAGGGAAGGCCAGGCCATGGGGCCCTCTCTTATAACGGCATTAAAATGGAGCAGAGGAGCTCAGTTTAAAGGCCTTATTACCCAAAATGGACAGCGTAGGGACATTCCTTCCCAAAAGGATGTGTGCAGCATTTTTGGGATAACTCTGAGACGGCATCAGAGGACAGAGTTTTGTGGATGATATATACATTTTTTAAAAAGTTATATATAGTTGAAAAGCAAAATCTCACATCCTCAAATTAAATAATATCATTCCAGCCTTAGATGCTATAGCAAGTATACAGAGAACCCAGGAGGATGTTAATTCACAATTGAGTGATAGAAGGGAAGCCTTAGCAAATTAATTGACTACTTTAAACAATTCTGATGAATGAAGAATGAGGATGGTCTTAACAAGGAATAAACTCCATAGGGTGTGACGTAGAGCCTCACACAAAACAGTCATCAACAAATCATTGTTATGTGGCCCATGTTCAATGAATCCTTTTTGATTAATAACTGAATGGATAACAGGCCTCATTTTGGGGTGTATCTCTCTTTAGGAGATAATGTTCACCTCCTCTAAAGGGTAATTATGAGCAAGAGGAATGCAGAATGACAGACGTAGGTTAGTTCATTCATTCATTCCTTCATTCATTGAACACATACCATATTTCTTAAGCACCAACTGTGTACTTGGCCCAACTGTAGGCACTGCGGATAAAGAGATGAACACAAAAAGGTCCCTGACCTCATAGAATAGGCACTCTAGTGAGAAAGATAAGCAGGAATAAAAGAAAACAACAAGCCTATATCTACCATATGCCAGCTGGCTTTTAGGGCTTGAAAGAAAAATAAGGCTGAGTAAGGAGATAACGAATGAGTGGTTAGGCCGCGGTGGCATTTTTCATAGAGTGAACTGGGAAGGTGGGATCATTTGGGATCAAGAGCAGGGGATGACATTTGAGGGGGTGGGGGGGAATCGAAATGAGGATGTGGCCATGCCAAAATCCAGAAAAAGTGTTCCTGGCCGACGAAACAGCAAGGCACAGGACAAGCGGCAGGGTTGAGCTTGGCATGTTCCCTGACCTGCAAGAACTCTGGGCTGGCCGAATGGCGCACGGGAGGGGGAGAGTGGGGATATGCGATTGCAGAGGCGGGCAGCGGCCGATCACCGACAGGCAGGACTGGCCCGGCGCCGAAGCCCCAGCTAAGTCTGCTGCGTCTCTGGGCTCCGGTGAAGCTGTTGCTGAGGCGCCGGGCGCCGTCAGCACCGGTGCTGACCTGAAATGCCGAGACCACGCCTCTGCTGGCGGAGAGCCGCTCCGCGAGGAGGCTCCGCGTCTGCCGGGCTCAGCCCGCTGTGTGTCTCACGATTGCCTTCCCTTATTCCTCAAGCTGACGGTGCCCAGCTGGGCCGGGAAGACGCCCTTTTCTGGGAAATGATACTAATCAGTGCATGTTTTTGAAGGTGCTTTCACAAACGTGATTTAACTCCCAGGTTAACATTTCCCATTCACGGGAACTATCCTGACATGCTGGGATATATTAGTCACTTTTTGGGGTGAATATTGGGAGGAGATTAAGTTGCCTTTCAAAAATCTCACACGACCAAAGCTACTACATGAGATTTAATGAGAAAAGAGTCAGATTCCTAAAAAAGAAAAAAACTAGGGGAGAGGTAAGAAAAACTCTCATAGACAAAGGCTGTATGATTTAGTATTTTCGCCTAAAGAATCAGAACTACAGACAAAAATGTATCCTTCATTCCCGAGTCAAAGATGCTGCTAAAATTTAAATGGTGCGTTGTGGTGACAGAGACGGTTTCCACTATGTTTCTTCTCTTCGCAAGAAAATGTTTGCGGCGGTCCAAGAGGCCAGCCCCACCTTCTGTGGACCCTGATCTGTCAGGTCCTGTGCTAGTCCTTTTTAAACTTCTCTTCAGGGGGTATAAGATGCGTCTGCAAATGTACGGTTTCTTTTCTCAAATGTAAAATCCCAGGTTTTGTAATTTGAGTCTTTTCAAAACTTGACATTGCTGGATTAATACTTCCTTTCCTGGTGTTAACATAATGAGTGTCAGTGTAGTTTCAATACACTGGCTTGTTTTTCTTGTGATGCCCCGGAGGAAAGGCGATGTGGGAGCCGCCTGTGGTCTGTGGCCACAGTCAGAACTGCACAAAGTGGCTTATTGTCTGGGTGTGCGGATAAATCCAAACTCAGGACTTGCCCTGCCAGGCCGCAGAGCTCAGAGTCGTGGTCAGCATTCCAGCCTGGTGCCTTTGTACTGAGCTCAGGTGGGTTTCCATGGCAAAGGAGCTGTGTCATTCCGTGTTAGGTTACTGCTATGATGTTTGCATGTTTTTAACATCTTGATACATGTAACAAAAAACAATGAGGCATTTTGCATTATTACAGAAATTATCCACTGGTTATTTTAGTGTATAAAAGTCAGTATATCCAAAAATAACCATTGCGATTTGTGTTATTAATTGAATGTAACTTCTTGCATTAAGAAGATGGGTCTCTAACTGTCGAATATGAAAGGCTCGAGGCTGGAAGATGGAGGCCAGGTAGGCAGACGCTGAGTCCACTTGCTCCTGCCCCCAACTTGGACACTCGGCTGAACTTCTGACAAATAAACAGTCACTATTCAACAGAATCTTAGCCGCTACGAAGTTTGGGCGCCAAGGAGTACGAGAAGCTTCACGATGGGTGGTAAGGAGATTTTATAGGTGGAAGGGGAAATAGCCAGTTTGTAGTGCCTGCAGCTGTGCAGAACCTCATGGAAAATTGCAGCTTTGTGGCTCACTCCCCTCCCAGGGCAGAGAAGCCCCAGACCTGGGCGGGGAGCGACCTGGATACACAAAGTCAGGGAGATCCAGGCTGCAAACACACACACAGCAAGCAGCATGCCCATAGCTGCAGCAGCAAATGCCAACCGGGAGAGTGCCAGAGAAGGAAAGGGACTCTTTCTGCACCTGGGTCGCATGGAGGCAGGCCGCAGCCAGCCATGAGTGTGAGAAACTTTTGGCTTTTTGGAGAGGTGGTGTGTGTGGAAAACCGGACAGTGACTCAATACTGCAGTGGGCGTGCCCTGAAAGATTTTTTAAAAGGGGAGCTGAAGTATGCCGGGCAGGGACCCCGTGCCTAGCTGCCCTGCCAGCAGAGAGAAAAGATTGAAAGTGCAGGGTGCTCCCACTGAATACAGCTGGGCCGAGATCAGACAGGTGCACGGCAAGGGCATTTCTTGGTCCCAGCCCAGTGCAGCTGGCGGGCTGGAGGCTGTGCAAAGTGGAGAGTTTGGGACTGTGTCTGCTGTGAGGGCAGTGGGCTGGGAACTAGATGGGCAAGAGGTGAGCACCTGAGATTATTTGCTGTCAGGCAGAGCTCCTTCCCTGATGGAGATCAAACCCCCGGGAAGGGAAGGACACACCCAGCCCCCATCTCCTGCAGGACTGCAAGACCACCAACAGGGAAGCTCTGCAGAACAGATAGATCAGGCTCAAGAACCCCCTGCAGGGTGCATATCCGCAAGAGAAAGACAGAAAGAGAAATGCCTAAAGGGCCCATTTTGAACTTCTCTCTGGGAGACAAAAATACCGTATTTTGCTCTGTATAATGTGCACCCACGTTTTTTGGCCCAAACTTTCAGGAAAACAATCTTTTGTTTTAATTCAGTTATTAATTAATTTATTTATTTATATTTAGATATGTTTTTTGTATTAAAAAGGAATTTTAGCATTCGTTTTTGAACATATAATGGTACAAGAAATTTTATGTAACAAATAATTACAAAACACAAGAACAGATACAAGTTATTTCAGGTACTACCCAACTATAATGCACATTCTTATTTTCCCCTCAAATTTAAGCAAAAAAAAATGCTCATTATACATTGCAAAATGTGGTACGCTTGTCCCTAGGGCCCTATTCCACTGAGACCAGAAATGCAGGGAGATCAGAAATCAGCACAGCAAGGGGGAATCAGGGCCCCCCCCACAAGCCTCCATCACAGAGAGCTGCCATCAGCACCAAGCAGGAAAGAGTTGACCCTCTTACACAGATTGGCCCTGCCTTGAAACAGGCAGCTAGTTCATCAGAAACGATACGTTATTGGAAATAAGCTGGGACAGACCAAGACAGGTGGTACAGAGGTGGGGGAACACACTCACAATATTCCCAGAACAGTGAACAGTGCCTCCCAGGGGAGACCCAGGAGTCCACCCTCCAGGGCACAACAGGAGTCCCCTCTAGAGGCAGGTGAAGGTGATACGGGTGGTGCTTCCAGAAGCTGGATGGCCCACCCTGGGGCCTTGAGCCGATAAAAAGCCAGGGGCAGATCCAGAAAGAGAATACAGAAGGCAAACACCAAACTCTGCTGAGATGAATTCTACCTCATTCTTCTTCAGAATTTGTGGGGTTTTTTTTCTTTCTCTTGCATAGCTTTTTAATATTTCTTCTTTTGCTTCAATTGTATTCCAACTAATGGATTATTTTCTGTCTTTTATTTTTTATTCTTTTAGTTTAGATTTTTATATTATTTTTTATGTTATTCTCATTTCAAATCTCACATTGTACCCTGCCCTTGTCCTACTCCATTTTGCCTTCTTCCTGCCCTTTCTTATTTTCATTGTTAATTTTATTTCCCCCCACACTACACCTGGTTCCTGTCTCTCACTCTTGCTAGTTCTCCTCCCTCTGTCCTCTCAAAATCATTCTTTCTTCCTTCACCCAGCTCACAGTCTCTTCCCCCTACTCCTCATATTATTTTCTTTCTACCTTTATAAATTGTGGCTTGTCTGACGTGGATATTATGGTTATTGCTGTTCTTCCTCAACTGTATTCCTTTTTGTTCACAATGTTTGAAAAATGTGAAATCTCATAGGTCGCTCTCTCCCGTTTTACTCCATTTTGCCTTCCTCCTGCCCTTGATTATTTGAGTTTGCAATTTTATTTTTTTTCCTTTTCTTGGCCTAGATTCTATTCCTTACTCTTATTATTTCCTCTCTCTCTATCCTCTCGAAATCATTTTTCTTCACTGTAGACTCTCATATTCTCTTTTGGTTTTCCAGTAATATTCTTATTTTCTTTCCACCTTTATTAATCATTGCTCAGCTGTCATTGTCATTGACCCTGTTGTGGTTTTTCTGCAATTTTGTTCCCTTCGGTTCACTATTTTTAAAATTTTATTTCAAATCTCATATTATATTCTTCCCTTTTCTTACTCCATTTTGCCATCACCCTTCCCTGTTTTACTTACATTTTAAATTTTATTCTCTCCCTTTTTCATCTTGTTTCTGTTCCCTACTCTCATTATTTCTCCTCCCACTTCCCTCTCAGAATCATTTTTCTATCCATTAGTCATTGCACATTCCCTTTTTCCTACCTTACAACATTCTTAATCTCTTTCCACCTTTATTAATCTTTGCTCATTTGATGTTGATATTGCTGGTGTGGTAGGAGAGTGTTTTGCTAGCATGGGTTTGGTTTTCTGGGTAGTATTGCTTTGTTAACCAGCACCTCTACAACAGCGTACAGAAGGTGGCAGGGGTTGTGACTCCCAGTCAGCCAGCCGGAGGGGAGAACCCACTAACAAATGAGCCATCAATAATTAAAGCCCAAGTATCACAAGACAGCCCACATAAATGGAATAAAGGGCAACCCTAGAGCATTCCAGATCAGGAAATCAAAGAGACTGCACTACTGACCCTGCAGAACTCCTACCACAGAAGTCCACCCCACAAAGACAGGCAGGCAGGTAGGCAAAGCAGAGCAACTTGAGACACAGGAACAAAAAGAGTCCCTAAAATGGGGAGACAAAGAAATAACTCTTAATCAAAAGGAAAAGAGGAATCCCCAGATAAATGAGATAAATGAAATTGAGGCAAGCAATTTATCAGACATAGAATTAAAAATAATGGTTATAAGGAACTTGGTGAGAACTACAAGGAACTTTATGGGAGCTTTAAGGAACTTAGTGGAAACTACAGAAGCATGAAGAAAGCTATAGAAATTATGAATAAGAATCAGGAAGAAATGAAGTATATAATACCTGAAATGAAAAATACACTAGGAAGAATTAAAATCAGGCTGGATGAAGCAGAGGACTGAATCAGTGCGCTGAAAGACAAAATAAATACCCAGTCAGAGCAATAAAATTAAAAAGGCTCAAAAAGAATGAGGATAATTTAAGGGAGCTTCAGAACAACATGAAATGCAACAATATTTGTATTATAGGAATATCAGAAGGACAAGAAAAGGATCAAGAGATAGAGAACTTGTTTGAAAAAGTAATGAGAGAAAACTTCCCTAACTTGGTGAGGGAAAAAGTCATGCAGTACAGGAAGCACAGAGGGTCCCAATCAAGATGAACCCAAAGAGGCCCACTCTGAGACACATGATAATTAAAATGGGAAATTTAAAGACAAAGAGAGACTCTTAAAGGCAGCAAGGGGGAAAGCGCTAGTGACATACAAGGGAGCTCTGATAAGGCTATTAGCTGATTTCTCAAGAGAAACACTACAAGCCAGAAGGGACTGACACAAAATATTCCAAGTAATGAAAAGCAAGGAACCACAACCAAGGCTACTCTATCCAGCAAATCTCTCATTTAAAATGGAAGGTGAAATAAAGAGCTTTCCAGAAAAAAGAAAGCTAAAAGAGTACACCTCCACCAAGCCAGCACTGCAAGAGATGCTAAAGAGATTGCTATAAAGAGGAGAAGGGGGAGAGAGAGAGTGGGAGAGAGGAATACAGATAAGGAAAGTATGGCAATGAATCCGTACCTATCAAAAATAATCTTAAACATAAATGGATTAAATACTCCAATCAAAAGACACAGCATAGCTGAATGGATAAGAATATGACCCACATATATGCTGTCTATAAGAGACCCACCTCAGCACAAAAGATCTACATAGATTGAAAGTAAAGGGATGGAAAAAAGAATTCTAAGAAAACAGGCATGAAAAGAAAGATGGGGTAGCAATACATATATCAGACAAAATAGACTTCTAAATAGAGACCATAAAAAGGGACAAAGAAGGTCACTACATAATACTTACGGGAGTAGTTCAAGAGGAGGATATAACCCTTGTGACATATGTGCACCCAACATAGGAGCACCTAAATATATAAAGAAAATCTTGGAGCACTTTAAGAAAGATATTGACAACAACACGGTCATTGTAGGGGATTTTAACACCCCACTGTAAAAAATGGATAGATCTTCCAAACAAAGACTCAACAAGGATATTGTGGCACTGAACAGCACTATAAATCAAATAGACTTAATTGATATATACAGAACCTTTCACCCCAAAGTGACAAAATATACATTGTTTTCAAATGCACAGGGAACATTTTAAAGATACACCAGGTGATACAACATAAAACAACCTTAACGAATTCAAGAAAATTGAACACATATCAAGTGTGTGCTCAGATCACAATGGGTTGAAACTAGAAACTGACCTCAAGGAAAAAACTAAAAACATTCATATACATGGAGACTGAAGAACATGTTATTAAATAATGAATGGGTAAACAATGGGATCAAGGAAGAAATCAGAAAGTACCTGGAAACAAATGAAAATGAACACATAACAACCCAAAACTTAAGGGCCACAGCGAAGACAGTACTGAGAGGGAAGTTCATAGCAATATAACCCTATCTAAAGGAAATAGAAAAGTCTCAGATAAACAACCTAATCCTACATCTACAACAACTAGAGGAACAGCAACAAACAAAGTCCAGAACAAGTAGAAGGAAGGAAATAATCAAGATCAGGGCAGAATTAAATGACATAGAGACTAAAAGAACAATTCAAAGGATCAATAAATCCAAGAGCGGGTTCTTTGAAAAGATAAGCAAAATTGACAAAACTTTAACCAGATTCACCAAGAAAATAGAGCGAGCACCCAAATAAATAAAATCAGAAATGAAAGAGAAGTTACAACCGAGACCACAGAAATACAAAGGAATGTAAGAAATTACTACGAACAGCTATATGCCAAGAAAGTGGACAACCTGGATGAAATGAAGATATTTATAGAAACATATAATCTTCCAAAACTGAATTGAGAAGAAACAAAAAGCCTGACTAGACCAATAACAACTAGTTAAATTGAAGCAGCAATGAAAAAACTCCCAGCACACAAAAGCCCTGGACCAGTTGGCTTCACAGGTAAATTTTATTGAGCATTTAAACAACTAACTGCTATTCTTCCCAAAATGTTCCAAAAAATTTAAGAGGGACGACTCCCAAACTTTTTTCGAGGCCAGTACCATCCTAATTCCAAAACCAGGTAAAGACACGACAAAGAAAGAAAACTAAAGACCAATATATCTGATGAACATAGATGCTAAAATCCTCAGCAAAATACTGGCAATCTGGATTCAGCAATACATTAAAAAGAATATACACCATGATCAAGTGGGATTCATCCCAGGGATGCAAGGATGGTACAATATTCACAAATAAATAAATGCAATACACCGTATAAGCAAAATAAAAGACAGAAATCACATGATGATATTGATAGATGTTAAAAAAGCATTTGATAAAACCCAGCACCCATTTATGATAAAAACACTCAGCAAAGTGAGAGTAGAGGGAGCATACCTCAACATAATAAAAACCACATACAAGAAACCTATAGCTAACTTTATACTCAATGGGTGAAAAATAAAAGTTTTTCCCTTAAGATCAGGAACAAGACAAGGGTGTCCACTTTCACCATTCTTATTCAACATAGTACTAGAAGTTCAAGCCACAGTGACCAGGCAAGAAAAAGAAATAAAAGGCATCCAAATTGGAAAGGAGGAAGTAAAACTGTCATTATTTGCAGATGACATGATAATGCACACAGAAAACCCTATAGTCTCCACCAAAACTACTTGTCCTAATAAATGAATTTGGCAAAATAGTGGGGTACAAAGTCAATATTCAGAAATCAATGGCATTTTCATACACAAACAATGAACTATCAGAAAGAGAAACTAGGAAAAAAATCCCATTTACTATAGCAACAAGAAAAATAAAGTACCTAGAAATAAATTTGACCAAGGAGGTAAAAGACCTGTAATTGGAAAACTAGAGAACACTGAAGAAAGAAATTAAGGAAGATGTACATAAATGGGAGCAAATACCGTGTCCGTGGATTGGAAGAATTAACATCATTAAAATGTTTATACTATCCAAAGCAATCTTATAGATTCAATGCAATCCCTATTAAAATACCAATGGCATATTTCACAGATTTAGAGCAAATATCCCCAAAATTTATATGAAACCAAGAAACATCCCAAAGATGTGTCTGTCTAAGAACAGAATAGAGAGCCCAGAAATAAACCCATGCCTCCATGGTCAATTAACATTTGACAAAGGGGGCATGAGCATACAATGGAGTAAAAATAGTCTCTACAATAAATTGTGTTGGGAGAACTGGTCTGGTACATGAAAAAAAAAATGAAACTAGGCCACCAACTTATACCACATGCCAGAATAAATTCAAAATGGATAAAAAACTTAAATATAAGTTGTGACACCATAAAAGTTCTATAGGAAAACATAGGCAGGAAAATTTCAGATAGTCCATGTAGCAATATTATTGCTGATATAGCTCCTAGGGCAAGGGAAATAAAGGAAAAAATAAACAAATGGGACTGCATCAAACTAAAAAGCTTCTGCAAGGCTAAAGAAACCATCATCAGAATGAAAAGAAAATAGAGTGTATGGGAGAACATATTTGCCAATCGGATTTTGGTGAAGGGCTTGCTCTCCAAAATATATAAAGAACTCATACAACCCAACACCAGGAAGACAAACAACCCAATTAAAAAATGGGCAAGGACCTGAATAGACACTTCTCCAAGGAGGACATACAGAGGGCCCATAGACATATAAAAGGATGCTCAGCATCACTAGCCATCAGAGAGATGCAAATCAAAACCAAAATGAGATATCATTTCACACCTCTCAGAATGGCCATCATTAATAAATCAACAACAAAGCAACAAGTGCTGGCCAGGATGCAGAGAAAAGGGAACTTTAGTGCGCTGTTGGTGGGAATGCAGACTGGTGCAACCACTGTGGGAAACAGAATGGAGTTTCGTCCAAAAGAGAAATTGCCTTTTGATCCAGTGATTCCACTGCTGGTAATATACCCTAACAAACCCAAATCACCAGTTCAAAAGCACTTATTTACTCCTATGTTCATAGCAGCACTATTTCTAATAGCCAAGTGCTGGAAACAGCCAAAGTGCCCAACAGTAAATGAGTGGGTTAAAAATACTACACAGCAGAAAGAAGAAGGAACTCCTATCTTTTGTGTCAGCATGGATGGAACTGGAGAAAATTATGCTAAGTGAAATAAGCCCCTCGGTGAAAGACAAATACTGTGTGATCTCACCTATAGGAGGAATCTAATGAACAAAATAAACTAACAAATGAAATAGAACCACAGTCATGGAAATGTAGAACAGACTGACGGTAAGCAGAGGGGCGGGGGAATGGGGATAATGGTAGAGAGAAGAGGAAGGGACGAGTCAAAGAACATGTATGAATCACCCGAGGACATGAATTACGGTGTGGGTATTGACTGTGGGAGCAGGAGGTGGGACAGGTGGAGGAGGCAAAGGGGGAAAAATTGCAACAACTGTGATAGAATAACAATTAAAAAATGATTAAAAATATGAAAGGCTCAGAGGTGATTTGGCATGCTGTCTTTCTCAATACATCTTAGGTTGACATCAGAATAAGATATCATTGGCTATCGGAGATCAGCCACTTAGAAGGATGAATCCCACTTCTCTGTCAGCATGAAGAGACTACAGAAGATGTTAATACAGTGTTCTATAGAAGGTGCTCCCTGTGCTGCTCTTGGGCAATAAGAGGCACGTGGGCTATTCCAGAGCCTCTTTACCTAGATTCGCCTTGTCCACCTCTGCAGCCATACTATACTGGAGGGGTACAGGGGAGCCCTAGGCCCACAAAGACCCACCCAGGAAACTAACATAGGTCCTTCCTGCATTGGACCTTTCACACCAGTGTTGCCTTGGAGAGAGTGGCAGTATAAAACTCCTCCCCAGGGACATGCTCATGGCTAAGCACTGTCCCTTTATCTCTTTTTTCCTCTCCAGGCAGAGGAATCTTTATCACGTCTAGAGCAAGAAATAAAGCTCTCTATTTTCATGGTTTCTTTATAAATCTATTCAATCTGTGTTCTATGTGGAGAACATCAAAGTCTATTCTGAAACTTAAAAGTTGAAAGTTGACTCTTTTCTGCTATTATTCTTTTGAGATCTTACTGTCATTGTAGACATCTAAAATATGAGGGAAAATAATGTGGCAAAAAGAAAATACAGAGAAAGAACACACGGGAAATACTCTAAGCTTAACCTCGTTAGAAATACAACACGCTCATGCACTTCTAGACCATGAAAAACAGCAGAATATGTTAACACAACTTGTGCCTGTACAGATAATTATCCACAATATGATTTCTTCCAATATGGTCTAATTTCATGTGATTATAGATGTTTCAAAGCTCAAAGAGACTTTAGGGTTTCTCTAGTCCACATCGCTTTTCTTTTCTTTTTTCCTAATAAATAGAAAAGAATGTAGAGGATAAGTAGCTTGCAAATAGTCACAGATGTTTGGAGGCAGAGTCCACAGCATCAACCCAGGCTATTGATCTTCTATTCTTGGACTTTTAATAAAGTGGTGGTTTTAATGGGGTCTTCCAGTGCTTCAGCATCTCCCCTCATGGCTTCCTCCCTTGGGAGGGCCCCTAAGGTGGAAGGAAACTGAGATGAGACGAAGAACCCAGAGTATGAGCAAAGGTTTTCCAAGCCTCTGGCTTCAGTTAAAGAAAGTTTAGAAAAGAGAAAGCCATTGGTTGGCATCAGTTGGAAGATGCTGTGAAAGAACCATCCACTTAAATTGATAGCACAGTGAGGCTTGGGTTGCTCTAGCAAAGGCTACACAGGCTCCTCCCCAGAAAAATAAATGCATCTTTGCACAAATTTTGCAAATGCATTTAGATTTCCAAAAACCCAACCTCTGAATCAAGTTTAAGAATCCTGACAGAGTGCAAGATCCTTCTTTGAAGCAGCATGTACTGTCTGGAGGACACCAGGAAGGTCACTTTACCTAAGGAACTACCTTGGGAGTTAGAGGAGCAGGAGGAGAAAGAAGGTGGTTATGGGCCAGTTCAGCAGCAACTTTTGGATTTTAAACATTTTATGAGTGTGAGCTTCGACAGAAAACTGCACTCACCACTCAAACTTATCCCTGGGGGCAGGGAGTAGGGTTATAATCAGCCTCGTGAGAGCCAGGCTAATGAGGGCTGAAATATAGCAATGGCTGTGCAATTGAACACAGGCAATCTTGTTGGCTCTTGGGTTCCATTGGAGCTAATAAGCCACTAGGGAGGGTGTACTTTTGGGAGAAGAGAGCTGTGACGTCCTTAACTTGGCAGAAAAGAAAGAAAACTGCTGATTTCCAAATTCCCTGGTTCTTGGAGGCTTTATCCAGTAGCAGCGACAACAAAAACACTTAATTAAGAAGCAGAATCTTGATATTTATATTTCGTGTTCCTTTGACTCTGGGTCCTTTAACAGATAGAAAGGCGATTGTGAGTAAGGGGATCCTAACCAAGGGGAGGCTTCCTGGAGGAAATGGGGACCTGAATGAAGTATGGGTTGAAGTTCACCAGCAGAAGTTGCAGGACTAGAGTGTTTCAGGTAGAGGAGAACGCCCACGTGACAGTGCTGATTCTTCAGAAAAAGAGTAAAGCTGAGGGTGAGGGAAGGAGCCATAAGAAATGAGATACTAATTATGGATAGGTCCTAGGCCATGGGGTGAAGCTTTATAGAATATTCTAAGAGGTTGGAACTGAAACCTGAGGACAAGGAAAAGAACTGAAAGGCTTTATGGGAAGAATGACCCAATGCACCATTTGACCTGCTATGACAGGCAGCACCAGGAAGAGAGATCTTGACTGATGCCTTATGTTAATATGATATTTGTGGTATTCTCATGCTTCTTAGGTTCTTAGGGCCAGAAGAAACCTGAAGTACTCTTGCCCCATGTACATGTTCAAACTCACACAGGTACATGCTACCAACAGCTTTGGATATAGACTTGGTAAATGAATCAACCTTTGTACAATTTCATTTCCCATTTTTTTCTATGCATCCCAGTATTATTTATCTGATGTGACTGAGGATGGTACGGCTACATTGCAGTCCATTAGAGACAATGATTACGTCCCACTCTATGGAAGATGGAGAAGCATGGGAGATAGAATTGTGAACTCCCTCTTCTCTTGTCTCATCCATTAATCAACTCCCCTGCCTCACCAATGAGAGGGGAGACTCGTCTGATTGACAAGATAGAGAAGAGGCTCTGAATGCATGTGGCTCAACTTAGTCTTCCTGTCGGGATCTCACTGCTCTGCTCACGCATCTGGAGCTAACCCAGCTATCCTTTGCCTTTGCAGTAGCAAGACCTGTGCTCTAGGCTACGGGTTCTGTTTACAGGAGACTCATTAGCTCTCGCGTCTGGTTGTAGGTCAAGCTATGTTCTCAAATTCAGCTACTCCAGTAATAGAGCTGATGTTTTAGCTTTCGTCCTTCTGATTTCTGTTAAGGTTGGAATCAGCAAAATGGAAGCTAAAATATCCATCTCTCATTTGGTCTGAACCCAAAAAGGGAAGAAACAAATGTTATCAGTTAACCCCTGAAAACTTTACAAGGGATAGAAGCACTGACTTTTTCTCTTTCTTTTTTATTGAATTTATTTCCATGTGCTTCTCTTGTTTTCAGTTTATTTTAGGGGGTTAAAAGGTAATGTAAAAACACAATAAAATTTTTTAAAAAGGAAAGAGAAAATAAAAACCATGCCAGTTTCAAGTGTACAACTTAACAAAATATCATCTGCACACTGTACTCATTGTGTACACATAGCCCCAAGCAAAGTTACTTTCCATCCCCCTTTGCTCACCTCCACCTCCCACCCCTCTTTCCTTCTGCCTATCACCACACTGTTTGTGTCTGTGTGTTACATATGTTTTTTTTTCATCCCTTCCCCTTCTTTCATCTAGCCCTCCAAACCCCCTCAGCAAAGTAGCATTCCATTGTGTAAATGTACCACAGCTTTTTAATCCACTCATCTACTGATGGACACTTGGCCTGTTACCAGATCTCAGCTATTGTAAATAACACTGCAATGAACATAGGGATACACATATTCTTTCAAATTAGTGTTTTGAGTTTCTTCAGATATATTGCTATACGTGGGACGGCTGGGTCAAAAGGCAGTTCCATTTTAAGTTTTTTGAGGAAAATCCATGCTATTTTCCACAGTGGCTGTACCAGGGTTCCCTTTTCTCTACATCTTCACCAGTGCTTGTTATTTGTTGATTTATTGATGATAGCCATTCTGACAGGTGTGAGATGATATCTCATTGTGGTTTTAATTTGCACTTCTCTGATGATTAGTGATGTTGAGCATTTTGAGAATCACTGACTTTTTCTTATCTACATTTGGATTTCTTGTTTTCCATCTTGTCTTTGATGAAGTCTGGTCGTGGTGGAAGACTCATACTTATCGATTCAATTCATTTATTTACTTTTATGTGAAGGCAGTCTACATTGTAGAAGGACATTGAGATCCCCTTTTCCTTCTGTACTTATTTAGCTACCACTTCATTTCTATTTCTTCTCCCAGGAAATACATGAGAGAATTGGCTAGCTTAGAGATAGAGAAGGTTGGTGTTGTGACTTTATGCCATCCAGAGCATTTACAGAAATAAAAGGGAGATTGGATGATGGTAGCAGGTACAGGAAAAGCCAGAGAGCTTCCTTATCCTCCTATGTCATCTAGTGTCTAACAGATTTGTTTTTGGATATTAACCTCTTTTCTGACTCCATCTTAGTTGCCTAACCTTATTTTCTGTTTTTCTTATTTTCTCAGATGTTTTAAATTTATTTTAGGGGGTTAAAAGGTAGTGTAAAAACGCAATAAAATTTTTTTAAAAAGGAAGGAGAAAATTTAAAAAAAACCAAAAAATTATTTTATTTTACTTCACTGTATGCACCTTTATAAATTTCTTAAATCATTTAAGCAACAAGGTAGAGAATAGATAAATAAATAATATCCTTCCAAAATAGCCAGTTGCTACTTGGCTGCACAATCTGCTTTGAAATGTAGGGTTTTATAATTTAGAAACACTCGGGTTCTTTGAATCCATGAAAACATGGCAAAGTCCAATATAAATAATTTAAAAAAATTATTTTTATCAGTGACAATCTCTACTAATACTTATTTTTCAGATCTGTTTTTTAAAATTTTCAATGTACATTTAAATTAATTCAATAATGTTTCATAGCCACTTTGTCTCTGGAACATGTCCAGAGGCCAGCCTCTCCTGATCCTTGAGCCTCGAAGTTCAGCCTAATGAGTATTCTCTTCCTAAATACCTGCAGGCATGTCTATTGCTTTTTGTTAGCTGGTTCAGGGCTTTATAGGCACTCCTCTAGACCTTGAGGATTGATGTCGTACAATTATGTTTTGCTGTGAGAGTGGCAGAGCAAGCACATCCTTCCCAGCACTTGACTGCTGTAAATACCAATCACCAAAGTAGCCTGAGAAAGAATTATGGAATGGCGATTTTCACGGAGCTGAGAATCTATCTCTCTTCAGAGGCATCATACAGTTTACATTTAAAGATACCTCAGCGATATCCTTTTGAAGCCTATCTCGCTCTGTTCTAACAGGCGTTTCGTGATATCAGCTGCAGCGAGCATTTATTTGGTGGCTACTGTATCAGGTGCTAACCACGTCTCCCAGAGTTTTGGCTCTGATTCTAGTTACTTCACAGAGTTTTATAAGGAGGGAAACTTATAGCCTGACTCTATGGTCTTATACTTCAGTTTACTGCTTCTCTTGTCCACCGACCCATTGTACATATGGTTGCCTCTATTAGTGCCAAATTTATAGTCTCATGTCTACGAATTTTTCAGTTACTCTTTAACTTTCTGAGTGTGTTTTCCTTATAGCCTAGAGCACACCAGAACGTGCATTAAATAAGCATTCTATACGTTGGTCATTGCCAGGTCTCCATCTCCATTCCTATTTACTTCTCTACTATGGCCAGCAGTCTGTGTGTGTGTGTGTGTGGCGAGCACACGTTCGCATGCATCTGCTGAGCTGGCAGACTGGAAGGTCCAGAGTGTATCGGGAAGGAGAAAACACTACTTGGCAATAACAGATTTGGTAGGAAAACTTTCTCTTCTTTAAGAGTAAAAAGGAGGAACCATGTTCCATATTAAAAGAATGGACATATAATTATCATCCCAGCTGTAATAAAAATACTCTGCTGTGGTTAGGAGAAGGAGTCTCACTGCCCTGAGCCTCAAAAAAAAAAAAAAGAAGAAAAAAAGAAAGAAAGGAAGAAAACCCCAAACCCTATGATATCAGATGCCCTTTTCCTTCAAGGACAACTGTCCTGGGGCCACAGAAACTGAAGCCTGACCTTATGGACTCAAGGACATTTCCTCTGTTAACTCTGATCATCTGAACTGGTAATCCAAGGTAGTGACTTTCCTGTGAGGCACTCACCCAGAGCAGGGGGCTTTCTTTCAGAAGCAGAATGATCGAGAAGCCATGCACTCTATGTGCCTTCCTACTTCCTTTCAGCCAAGGCTGTATTGAGTCCCTCCGAGCAGCACTGCCCATTGCAATTGTATTTCTTTCTATCCTCTGTTCCCAGAGTCCGGTAGGAGCGTGATGGTGCTGCTGTCCACTCCTCCTCACCTTGGTAATACCATGGTTATCTATGCCCATCTTTGCCACAACACTAGTTTCCCCAGGTTGTGTGGGATTCTACAGGCAAGGAAAGAATGTACATCACAGGCTGGTCTTCTCTTGGCAATTTTAATTCAAAACAATTATGACTAACTCCTCTGTTCTGGGAACTATGTTGGATGCTGGGGAGACCATGTGAAAAGAGGAGGCTTCTTCCTGCCAGAAAAGTCATTCATTCATTCATTCATTCATTCATTCATTCCACATTTTTCCCCTGGCCCACTTTCCATGTACCAGGCAGTGTTCCAGCTCCTGAATAATGCGGCAGTAAACAAAACTAAAAAAAAGTGGTGTCCTCATGGAGTTTACATTTCAGGGAGGAGAGAGAGACAGCAAACAATAAATAAGTAAAATATACCAGGTTGTGATAATTTTTTGATGTATCACATTGGTTAGACTATAGTCCCCAATTATCTAATCCAACACTAATCTGGATGTTTCTATGAAGATTTTTGTAGATATGTTTGAAGTCCATATTCATTTTAAGAGAGATTATCATAGAGAAAGTGGGTGGGCCTGATTCATTCTGCCGAAAGGCCTTCAAAGCAGGGCTGACGTTCCTCTGAGAGAAAAAGAACTTCATCTGTGGGCAGTGGCTTCCAACCCAAGGCCTCGTTGTTGACCCATCCTGTGCGTACTGGACCTCAGGCCATCCGCAGGACTGCATAAGCCAGTCCCTTCATAGTACCTTCTCTTGTTTCTGCTCCTCTGGCTGAAACCTGACTTACACAGTTTTATGAAGAAAAAAAAGGGGGGGCGGGATAAGCCTGGTCAGTTTCATGGATATACAGGCAGTTCAGGTGGAACTTATACCTGTTACCATAGAGTTATGGACAAACAGCTAGATAATAGGGTAGCAGTAGTGATTATTTTACTAGTATAGAAAATTGTGCTTTGGAGAAAGGAGTATAACTCAAATATTTGGGGTTTTAGGCATGTTTCTTTCTTTTTCTGAGCTTTTTTTCAATTTTTTCATGTCTAAAATAGTAATGTCAACTTGATATGATCATTATACAGATAAGATCTGTATTACACATAAAACATCTAGCACCATGCCTACCACATAATAACTCTATTCTCATTCTTTTATTTTTTTAATCCCCTCCTCACTAATACCAACAAATACATATATCTGATGCGTGAATATCATGGCAGTTCAGCATTATCTTGACATGGTGTGTTTCCCCACGCACCTGTGGTGACCCATACCTGAGGCAGACAGGTAGTGAGGTCTGCTCAATCCATGCAGGACATTGGGATAACGCAGGTTGATGAACCCGAGAAAGCAGTGAACTGGTAATTACATATGGATGGTGGAGAATAAGGTTTATTTGAAAAAACAGTCTACTCCGTTTCCCCATTACCTCAAAGCTTTCCACAACTCCTTATTAAGTCTGTAGAGAAACATCTAGCTTCTTTTTAAATACCTTCAAAATAATGAAAAGGATGCATCATTGAATAAATTCTGCTTCTTTGAACTTTCAGCTCAGATCTCTTGTGCATGACTTCTCATTGTCAAGAGCTTCTGCCAGTTGACAAGGAGAAAAAAGATGAGGAGGCATGTTCTTCTGTAGGATATATTTCAAGGGAAGTCACTCTGTCATTTTTGTAAACATTTGGCAGTGAAAAATGAACAGGAGACCAATACTGTACTTGAAATAGTCCACATTTGTATGCACAGCCCTCCTTTCTCTGCTTAACTGAGCAGAAAATTCAACTTCCAGGATTGATTTGCCCTGAGGAAGGTACTGCAGTGCTCAATGCTATGGTTTCATTCGGAGTAGGATGAACTTTCAACTTTCTGGTGTCCTTCAGGGCTGCTTTCAATAAAAAGAGGAATACAAGGCAGAAGTTGCTGCTGTTTCCAGTCTAGTTCAGCGTTATCATCGAATGACAAGGGGTTACATTCCCACATGTTTTTAGAGCAAAACAACAACAACAATGACAACAACAAAAGCGAGAATGAATCTTCAGTCCAAGCATTTTTCGGTGCCTACGATGTGCTAATCAAAGTCTAGGTGGTAGGGATACAT
Source organism: Mormoops blainvillei (assembly GCA_004026545.1). Classification (NCBI taxonomy): domain Eukaryota; kingdom Metazoa; phylum Chordata; class Mammalia; order Chiroptera; family Mormoopidae; genus Mormoops; species Mormoops blainvillei. The sequence goes on from PVJD01005800.1 coordinate 39,606, forward strand.
CAGTGAACAAGTCAGGCAAGCTCCCAGTTTCATTTAGCTTGTTTTACTAGTCGGCTGTCTAAATGGAATAAGTGACATTTATTAAGTGCTTACTAAATACGAGTTCTCTGTCTAGGTATTCAAATGTGGGGCAGTCCCACAAAGGGTAACTAGTGATGTCCCTGAAGATGGGAGGAGGCTTGGGATGAAGAGCCCGATGCGGGGAAAAAGGGGACACTGGCCGAGCCAGTAGAGGTCTGACAGATGTTACTCCAGCTGGAGACAGACTCTGGTTCACAGTGAAAAGGTGGGTGGGAGCAAGTACTTGAGGAGCTGGAGTCAGACTGAGTATTAAGGCAAATTTCTGTCTTGGGGAACCAAGACCTGGGTACGTGAGCCTAAAGAGTTGGACAAATAATTATATCCACTGCCTGCTGCATAGGATGAACTCAGAAAATATTCACCAAAGAAATAAAAGGGCAGAATAAAAATTTGCAACAAATATGATTGATATTCACACCAGAACCATGGAACCAGAGCTTGGAAACCTCCTCATTCGGGTCAGAATTTCATCCAGGGCTTCAGGAGACCTGTGCTCTGAAGGGGAAGTCACCTGAGCCCAGTGTGGGAATTGGTGACATTTGTAGGAAGGCCGATTTTGACTGGAGTGACATCTGGCCCACTCTTTGGTTTAACAGGCATCATCCCTGCCATCCTGCTTGGATACACCTCAATGCCAGTACCAGTGGGACTGGACATTTTAAGGGATGTCAGGATTATAGCAGCTATTTCTAGGGCCATCTGCTATTCCTGCTTCTACATCATAATATAGCTTCAGATGCAATGGAGAATATTTGGAGAAGACTTCTGGGCAAAGCCAGAGTCTGCTGAAGTCTAATTCAACTTATCTATTAATTTTGCTCATCGGGTTAATGTCTCCTTCCCAAATGTCTATGGCAATGCTATTGCTTACTTCTGCCCATCACTGAGAAATCTACTCAACTTTGGGTCAGGAAAAGAATATACCTATATATACATATAGTTTTATCAGATTCATATGTGGGGCTGACCCAGCAGAGCTTTAGTAGGAAGAACGTGGTGAGCAACTGATGGCAAGGGTGAGCTCTGAAGCCGGGGCAGAGAATGGCGCTTCTGCCAGTATTTATACTGCCCCTTGCTGAGAGTAGCTCCAGGTCAATGTGTATTACATAAAGATGAAAGGCATAACGTGGTGGACTCTACGCCAGCTGAGGGCTGGGAGAAAGGCTCTGGCATTATCAGGAGTTCCTCATCGGGTAGGAAGTTGGCACAGGCTGGGGTAGAAGGACAATAAACTGCAGGAGACATCGCCGATGGAGCACTTTCTTTGTATGAGTCCTATGCTACACGTTTATGTACATTATCTCACTTTTTTCTCACAGAGCTCTGGGGGTAGGTATTCAGATCCCTGTTTTTCAGATGACACAACTGAGGCTTAGCAAGGTAAGCTAAGTTATCTAAGAAGTATGCCTGGCACGGGGTATATACTCCATAAATGCTTCTTAAGTTAATAAATGGATGAATAAAGCCACACGTCTGGGAAGTAGCAGATATGGGACTCATGCTCGGGCTGACGCGAAGAGAGGTCCCTTGCTGGTATTTTTCCTCAAGGGTTTTACTTTTGCAGACAGCAAGGAGGCTACTGGAATAATGTTTAGCAGCTCTGTTTCTAAGCAGGGGACTGTCTGTCTTCTCCCTTAAGTAAACCCAGCTGCCAGAATACACTGGTGGAGTTATGTTAGCAACCAGGAGTAGCCAGCTGCCTACTGGTTATCTACATGAAGGAATGCTGTTTTGCTATTTCCCTCTGACTGATACTGAAATTGAAACAGGGAAGGACTCCAAGTACAACATATCATGCAGGGGGATGGGGGTACCCTCGCGGGATCACACTGAGAAGCTGCCGAGAACACGCTGAAATCACTCTTCTGATGGATTAGGAGTACTTTCTCACCCAAAGCCAGTGGCCACATCTGCTGGGCACACACCACGGTTAGCCCGAGTTGACTTCTTGCATATGTGAACCCCAGAGCAGGAGTCTAAAAGCCACTGGGGAAGCTGAGTTCACATAACATAACCTTTAGAAAAGCTGGGAGACAAAGACTCCTGGATAGAGATGTGACTTTAAAGACATTCTTCCAGGAGGTCTTTTGTAGATAAGCACTGTGACTTCAGGAACAGAAACAGCACATCACACCCTTCGCCCTAGAGTTTAGGCCACCACACGCCCAGGACCTGGGTCAAGCAGGGAGATCACGTTCTGCAGTCAGGGCAGTGTGTCAAAACAAAGAGGTAAATCTTCTACTGCTTCCTCCTATTTCTCTTAGAAAGTATGTTCTGTGAAAAGAGGGGTCAGTGTTTCTGGTTTCAATGTGATGCAGTCCTGGTTTAGATAATCAGATGACCTGAGGCTGATGAGTCATTCTGTGAAATCAGGCTCAGAGGGAACTGCCTGCCAAGGAAGCCTCTCACTTGCTCGGGGACTTGGAAAACAGGGAAAGTAGTGGCTGCTGGCTGAGGGGCCATGGGAATCCTAAACAGACAGTGAAGAGACCCAAGATGTCAGCAGACTCTGACTCAGGGACATCTCAGCCACCACAAGGGACCTAAAGAAACCGGCACTATTGTTTCAAAAATGTACCTGATGATCTCATTTGGGGCATGTGTGATTTCAAGATGCTACCATTGATCTGTCCCTTAAACTCACAACCAGGGATGATGATTGACAGACTCAGGGCAGAGCTCTCTCTGTTTTAATCTTCAGCCATTTTGTCTGAACTTTCTCTGAGACACTGATAAAGCTTTTAATGATGGAGATAATCACCCACCAGCATTTAAAGATCTGAAGATAGGCTTACTATCTACTGTTTCCTGGGACCTATGGTCTATTTCATCTGCCTACAGGGTCTTCGTATTCAAATGTCTTTCATATCTAAATCTCTAGTCCAGATCTTGAAATGTCTGCTCCAGAATGTATCCCCAACAGCTTGAACTTGATATGCTCAACACATGTTCACTGTCTCTCAAAACATGCTTCTCCTATGTTCCCTCTCTCAGTGAATGGCCCCATTTGCCTAACATTCAATCTGAAATGAGCCACACTGAACTTTTCCCTTGCTCCCATATCCAATCGGTCACGAAGGCATGACTGATTTTAACTCATTAACATCTCCTGACCTGTTTTCTCATGTCCAAACTTGTAACAACTACCTGTGTTCAAGCACTCATCATTAAAAAAAGTTTGGGAGGCTTGGACTAGTAAGTGGTTTCCTAAATGTCTCTCTCCAGTTCTTCCACGTGGTCAGTCAGGATGAGCCTTTTGAGTCTCAGACCTCATGTCATTCTTCTGTTTACTGATCTGCTCTCTTGCATGGCATTTGAGGTCTGTCATGCTCAAGTCCCTGCTTCTTTCTCGGATTCTTTCCCTGCCTCTTGCCAATGGGTTCCCCTGGCACATACCCCATGTTCCATCTGACTCACTCTTCCTCCAATGTGACAAGCTCACAGATATCTCCATGACTTTCCAAACCTGGTCTCTTTTCTGTTGGCACAAATCAATTCATTCATGCAAGCTGATCTCATCTACAGCTTTCCTAATTCTTACTTCCAGGCACAAATAAGTGTGTTCCTCCACAAACTGTTTTCTAACACCTCAACACTTCTGACACCAAATGCATGGGCATTTTTTTCCCTCAAATCAGCTCATGCTCCACCTCTCCAGACACCCACCAGGTGTCCTACTATTCAGTTCAATTCTGACATGAACTGCTCGTAGTTACTGCAGAGCCCACAGGTTAAAGGCTTAGTCTCCCAAGACTAGCCCCACTTCAGATCTCAATTATAAGTCACCAGCCTCCCATACAATCATCTGTTGATATAAACTGGAGTTTACATGACCCCGTCTTTGGGTTGGATAATTTGCTAGAATGGCCCATGGAACTCAAGAATCATTTACTTACTATTACTGGTTTATTAAAAGGATACATCTCAGGAATTACCAAATGGGGGAGATGAAGAGGGCAAGTTATGGGGGAAGGGGCACAGAGCTTCCACGACCTCTATGGGAATGTTCAAGAAATACTTAGTGATTGAGTGCAGGAGTGAGTAACCTCCCTCTACTGGCCAGTTTAAAAAGAGAGACTTGCATTTTGTCTTGAAAAACCCTGACCAAATAATACTGTGGACTTTTTGACTTTGAAAAGCAACCTTTGCACTTTTCTGACCCAGTTCCTGGGGAATTTGGAATCAGAATCTTCCATGGCTACGTCAGAGCACACGTGTACTGAACATTTAGCAACGAAGTTTTCTCTTACACTAGCGAAAAACCCATGTTTTGAAAAGACGTTCATTGGATTGCCTCTTCCCACCAAAATCATCTCCCACCTTGTTACTCTTTATTCAAAAGACAATATCGTTGAGAGTAAAAAGATGAAAAAAAACACCAGCCATTTGCTATGTTTACATAGTCTTCATCCCAGTAGCTTGTTTTTAGAGATTTCCGGAAAGAAGACACTACACTGAGTGATTCGTTTAATGGTAAGCACTAAATGTTAGACCCTGTTCTCTGGTGCTGGTTTTGGGAATCTGGAAACGAGTGGGCCACTATAGCATTCTTATAAGCTCAATGCAAGGGGAAATTATTTTAAGTATCAAATATCTAGAAAATACTTTGTTTTCAGGTTCCTCATAATGTTGAAGGCCTTCGAGAAGGATTCGGAACTTCCTATAATCCAGAGCCCTGCATCTGGAGCCCTGTGGCATGATACGGAGCCGGCGGCGAAGTTCTTAATCTGAGCTCGTCATCCTTCCCTGAGTCACTTTTCTGCATAACTCTTCAAGAGAACACAGATGTTGGTTTTTTCTGTGCCTCACTGAACAAACAAAATCAAGATAGGGCCCCAAGTTGAGCGGACGAAAACGTTAGCAGAAATGAAGGAAAGGGAACAATCAACATTCATGGTTGGATTTGTCCTATGTGATAACCACGTGGCTTGGCCAAGACCAAAGCAGAGATTGCTTTTTTCCTTTTTTCTGTCTCTCTTTTTATAAAGACGTCTGTAAATTCTGTTAGAAAACAATCTTCTCTTCTTCTGCTTGGCCCCAGCTGCTGCTCCTTCTCTGTGTTTTCTCTGGTGGCTTTCTCCTGTTCTGCTGTTCGTGTCTCCTTCCCTGAATGCCTCTCACCGCACTCATGCCAGGCCCTTGCTGATGCCCTCACTTACATAAGCCTGGTAATTGGTTTTAAATCTGGTCCGAAAACTAACCCCCCAAAAGTGGGGTGTGCCCCCGGCTGCCTGCGGTTATCCAAGAGTCTGCTACAAGGGAGCGTTACCTCGTTTGTGAAGACAAAATAAAAACCGCTTGGCTCAGTGTTGGATTCTGAAGGAAATAGTTGGGCTGGGTGTCTCAAAGAGTTTGCATTTTCTGGCCACTGCTTTCATAACAAAAGCACCATTTTAGCCACCTGAACTTAACTGACTTTGGCTTCTTATTAGGGAGGCTTATGGGGCTTAAGCGGCAACAAAGGGCTCATCTATGTTTGCCCAGATGAGAGACGAGTGTGTACCCTGGTAGATCCAGTCCAGGGTCACCCATTATGTGGAGTAACAGGAAATTGTACCCTCACCGAACAGCTGCAAACCCAGATATCCAAATTTGAGACAGTTACCCATCAAGTGGCACTACCAGACATTCCTATTTGATTAAAAAGTATTGTATTTCACATTCTTTTACTCACTAAAACATCTCAAATCAATCTCCTTTATTTTCCCAACAGCCACCTGGAATACCTCAGCTCTTTCCAAATATTCAGCATCTCTGAATCACTTAATAACATTTAGTGCGTTAACAACCTCCTAATTTTATGTGAGTTTTAAACTACGAATATTTTCAAACAATAAAAACAAAATAACATGTTTAAAAATTCACTGAAAATAGTTACTTTATTTTATAATCTTTTACTAAGGAATTTTTGTGCTGTTCAGAAACAAAATATTTGTCATGAGTCTTAGGTCTTCCTGATGTTCTTGAGCCTTATGGGATGATTTCTCACTGGACTGTTTGAAGTTCTTTTGGATCATGGATGGGGAAGGATATTACCCTTTCAAGCTGATTCAAAGTGGGAAATGGTAGCAGTGATTTCAGAGTGCACTGTTTGCTTGTGTTTGTCCCAGAAAGCGCAGTAATCTATTGCGGCATTTGGATGTGGTGCTAAAAAGGTCCCGTGGAGCCATTAACTATGTTTTCTGAAGAGTGAAGAAAATCTTCAGGCTCTGGGGAAGAGTCGTTGGACAGCCAAGTCCTTGCCCTTATGGTCAGCCTTCTTAAGAAATCCCGACTGTTTATCTTCAATCTTAATCTTGACACTTTGACTCTAAAAGAGATTTAGATGGTTCAAAATACTGAAGTATGTGCTGGGATATGTTATTTCTGAAAGTCCCTTGAAATCACTATTATATGTTGTTGGCATTATAGTCATGAAACAAAGTTTTCATCTCATTCCTCATTCCAAAAATGTTTATGAGTATTTTTCTCCTCAACGGCAGAATATTTAAGCCTGTAAAAAGCAATGTTTACATTTGGCATTCACTTCTTTGAATGGTGTTTTCAAAAGAAGTACATTCAGTGCCTGAAAGTTGATAGTATTGAATATTCTCACCATTTCCATCAACACTAAGTGAAGATCAGGAGATTTTTTTTCTTGGCCAGAGATTATTTATATATGTATCACATAAAACAAGAGTCAATTAGGTGAAAATAGTTCTAACTCTGAAGCTTGGGTTTTCATTGACTAAAACACAGGAATTTGTCCTGTATTTCTCCCTCGTATGAGAAACCTATAACCCTATAACCCTATATAAGTGTTCATCATATTTACCCCCTGTGTTTTTATATAATCTAATTAACTGTTTTTCTACAACGTATGCCATGTATATTCAGCAACATGTAATAGAGTCATTTGCAAAAGTAACTTTTTCAATTCATTCTGAATTTTTTCTGAATACAATAATAGTAATTATATTTGTGGCTGGCTCTGCACATTTCTTACTAATAGTGAGAATTCAATTATATTTTTTGCTATGAGTTCTGCAACTGTGGAAGTCATTTGTAGTTTTATTCCCTTCCATGCCTGTAGAAGTTAATTAATTTTGAAATGAAGTGTATTATTTTGTATTTTTTATTGGAAGAACTCCATTTATTTTGCAGAAAAGCTTTTGTGCTGTATTTGAAAAATGTTACAAAAATCCTGATGCTTTTATGCCCTTAGTTGGACTGAGTCTAATGACTGAAAATGCAAGCGGGACAAGTGGATCACATGTCTATTAAATTAAATGTCTGGAAATTCCTTCTCATTTTCCCTGCTCACACTTTTCTTGTTTGAATGCTTGTCCAAATCATCGCTCTTACAGCTTAATTTGATTAACAGCTTCATTCTTCTATTTACTAATATCTAAGTACTAATAAGTCTTATTCACTAATTTATATATAAAGTAACTTTGAGTTGGAAGTTATAGTATTTGTTTTTATTTTCATCTATCTATATATTTTAATCCTCAGCTGAGGATATGTTTATTGATTTTTTAAAGAGAGGGGATGGAGAGAGAGTGAGAGAGAGAGAAAAAAAAGAGAGAGAGAGAGAGGGAAATATTAATGTGAGAGAGAAACATCAAGCAGGTTGCCTTCCATATGCACCCCAACTGGGTTTGAACCCACGACCTACATATGTACCCTGACTGGGAATTGAACCTGCAGCCTTTTGGTGTATGGGACACTCCAACCAACTGAGCCACCTGGCCAGGGCTCACCACTATATTTAAACTTCATTCATATTATTATTATTGGGTTGGTCAAAAAGTTCATTTGGATTTTCCCATAAGATGGCTCCAGTGGCGCTTAGCTGTCTTTTACTTCATTCAAAACAATTTTGTTAGACTGTATTGTGACAGCTGTCATGTCAGTGTACATTAAAAAAAACAAAACATCAAAATTGATGAATTTTGGTGTAGCCATTCTAATATTGTAGATGCAAGAAAATAACATTTTCAGCATATTATGCTTTATTACTTCAAGAAAGGTAAAAATGCAACTGAAACACAAACAAAGACTTGTGCAGTGTATAGGGAAGGTGCTGCGACTGATCGAATGTGTCAAAAGTGGTTTGTGAAGTTTCGTGCTGGAGGTTTCTCTCTGGACAACGCTCCACAGTCAGGTAGACCAACTGAAGTTGACAGTGATCAAATCAAGACATTAACTGAGAACAATCAACATTATACCACGTGGGAGATAGCCAACATACTCAAAATATCCAAATCAATAAAGTTATTGGTGAAAATGAAAAGTGTGTCTTTTATTTTATGGAAAAAACCATATGGATTTTTTTGGCCAACCCAATACATTTGTGCTTATGTGTGTGTGAATTGAGGATGCAACAACATAGTAGTGATGTTAAAAAAACACATAAATAATGTTGTGTGTTTATATAATGACTATACATGAATGTTCATAGTAGCTTTATTTGAACTAGCCACTGGAAATAATTCAAGTGTCCATCAGTGGGCTAATGGATAAGCAAATGTAGTTCCAATGGATATTATTATACTTAGCAACAAAAAGACATGAGCTACTAATGCACACAACATGGGAGAATCTCAAAATCATGATCCTGAGTGAAAGAAACTAAATAAAAACAGAATACAGACTGTATGATTTCATGTATATGGAATTCCAGAAAATATAAATATATAGTGACAGAAAGCCTGCGTACAGGGGCAGAAGTAGGGATGGAGTGTTAAGGGACAGGAGGACATTTCTGAAGGTGATAAAAATAAGATTTTGGTGAGACAATTTGGGTACTAACATTTTTTCTCCTTTTTTCCATTAAGGGTCTGGTTTGGTGTGTGTCGGACACAAAGCTGTTCACAAAGTTCCTGTAACTTTATTTGTTTTTGTTTATGTTTATGAGGTGGGTTGCTTGTAGTACAGGTTTGCCCGGCTTGGTGTGTGTTCTAGGAACCCATCTGTATCAGTGTACAAGCTGGCTCTGTTGTGAGAGGTTGCATGCTGCTTCAGTGAATTGTTTGCTTGTTGTTTTTTTTTTTGAAGACTCAATGTGTTTGCCCATGTCATGATAGGTGATTTACGAGCGCACCTGCCCACACCACACAGAATGAGTGTTTAGCAGTTTTTGACCAGAAACAGCCTGACCCTTGTGCCCTACCCTCCCTATTCATCCAGTCTCACCGGGAGCAACTTTATTTTGTTTCTCCAGACAAAAAAAAGCCATCAAAGGGAAATATTTTGCCAATGTGGAAGAGGTGAAACAAAAAATGGCAGAAGCACTAAAAGACATCAAACCTGATGCATTCAAAAACTGTTTTGAGCAGTGGGAAAAAAAAATGTCTTGATAGGTGTATTGCATCAAATGGAGAATACTTTAAAGGTGGCTCAAGTTTAAACATGTAAGAATAAATACATAAATTTTTATAAATAAATTTCATTTTTGGGGGGAGTCCCCTCCTCATATACTGATAGTTCCCTTTTATTTCAGAGGTTATTTCAAAATTTAAGTTCTATAGGTTCAGAATAGTGTTCCCTGACACTTTAATTGACATACTAAATTCCAAAAAATAATTAATTACTAAACCAAAACAAACATATTAAACAATTGTCATAAGATAAAATTTGGGGCACAGAAGCAAAATTTGACAAAGGGGTCTCTACTTACTACAGAAAATGTCCTTGATTTGTTTGGTTCTTCAGCGTTGCCATATGACTTTTCATTTTTCTTGGGAGAGATAGCAGTTATAAGTGGTTCCTGAGCAAGGTGGTGTCTCCTTCCCCCAAAATAAAATTGTGCATATTACATTCAGGGAAGAGAAAGTAAACTATGAAAACTGTAAAGTGTGTTTCTTTGTCCAGAAACGGTATGATTGATCTCTGTTTACCATTTCTGTTGGAGACCAGAGCAGTATTTCCTTGAAATTCCTCTATGTATTAGTCAGAATAAGCTACATTATCCTGCAATAACAAATAACCACTGAATTTAGTTGCATCAAACAACAAAGATAATAACGAGAAGTTTATTTCTCACTCAGGGTACATATGCACTGAAGATTGGGTGCCGGGAGTGGATGGGGGTGGTGGGCAGGGATGTTCCAGACTTCTCTCTAAGGGAACCAGAATGAGGGAGGTTCACCTTCTTCTTCTTTTTCTTTTTTAAAAACCTTTATTTATTTATTTTTAGAAAGGAAGGGAGGGAGAAAGAGGAGAGAAACATCAATGTGAGAAAGAAGCATTGACTGGTTGCCTCTCACAGATGCCTCCATTTGGGGACCTGGTCCGCAACCCAGGCATGTGCACTGACCAGGAATTGAACCTGCAACTCTTCAGTTTGTGGGATGACACCTAACCCACCAGTCAGGGCAATTGGGAGGTTCCCTTTCAAGTTTCCACTGCTGAAACAGAAAAGGGGGAAGGGACTGCAAATTTTGCACAGGCTATTAATGCTCCCACCCAAAAGTGACACAGATTATACTCACTCATATTTTTCTCCTATTTTTTAAAATAAACTTCATTTTTTAGAGCAGTTTTAAGTTTATAGAAACATTGGGCAGAAAGTAGAGTTCCCAAATTCTCCTTCCCCACTCCTGTTGCATCTTGTATTATTAACATCTTGCATTACTATGGTACATTTGTTAGAATTAATGAGCCAGTGTGGATGCATCATTATTAGCTAAAGTCCATAGTTTACATTAGGGTTCACTTCTTGTGTTGTACATTCTATGGATTTGACAAGTGAATAATGTCCCTTATCCACCATGATAGTCTCATACAGAATAGTTTCACTGCCCTAAAAATGCTCTCAGCTCTATCTATTTATCCTTTCCCCTTCTCCCCTCCTGTGGGCAACCATTGATCTCTCACTGACTCCTTAATTTTGCCTTTTCCAGAAGGTCATGGAGTTTGAATCACACAGCACATAGCCTGTCAGGGTGTCTTCCTTCTTCACAATAAACATTTAAGTTTCTTCCATGTCCTTTTTTCATTTGATTTCTTTTTGTTGCTGAATAATATTTCATTGTATGGATATCCTACAGTTTATCACCCTCATTCATATTTTATTGACCAACGTTAATCACCTGGTGACCCTGATTTTAGGGGAGCAAGGAAGTGGAGTCCAGTCATGTGCTTGGAAGACAGAAAACTGGAAATATTTTGTGAACAGCATGTTAACCTTTTAGCCTCAGTGTCTTGAATGAAGTAAAAATGTTATTATGTTTACCATTGAATCTTCTTTACATGAGGTTAAAAGAGTTTAAACTTAATGATAACTTGGACTCCCAATTACTGCCATGAGGAAAGTAATAAAAAGGACCACAGCACTTCTTTCACAGAAGTGCACAGAATGTGTTCTCAAAGCATGGCTGTAGACTGTCCACAAACTCCTCTGTGTCTGCCCTGAAGACCACGTGAGTGACGGTGCCTTTGGATTCCTGAAGGAAGCAGCTGTATGCAGTGAAACCTTAGAATATCACTTCGCATTATCTTGGATAGAAACAAAAACAATAGCAAATCAGTCAAAGGCCAGTCCGAAGAACAGAGCCCCCCAGTTTTTCTAATAATATAGTTCATTGAAGTGCTGAAAATGCAAAGGAGATACTCAGAAGTATTATGCAGGTAGCAATTTTAGGAAGGAACCATCACCCTCACGAGGAGAGAACAAAGGGAAGATGTTATTTATGGTTACCGGTATCTAGAAACTTGGTGGAAGGCTCTGCAGAGCCAAAAGTCAGAACCAGGAGGGGTGCTGCCTGGCTGGTTGGCACAGGAGTCTTGGGAACTCAGAGCAGGGCTCTCAAAGCAGGGACTCAACATCTAGGAAGGGGCATCATCCCGCAGATGCTGTCACTGAAGGACTGAGTTGAGCCTAGTTCTGGGAGTGAAGAAGAAACTGAAAACTGGAACTAACTGCTGCTGGGTTGGTGCCCACAAGACCAGAAGAAAACAGGAAGGAGCAAGTCCCTTCTTCTCCTTCTTGCGTTCCAGCCTCTCTCTAGAGGCCCCTATTGGGAGACCTAATGGAGATCCAGCTGGTAAAGCAGAAGTGTGGTTTGCAGAGGCCCAGCCCCAGCATCACAAGACCAAGAATGAAGGCTGCATTTGGAACTTAGAGATAAAATACTTTAGTAATCAACACAGATAGTAAACAAATTTTGGACTGGTTCCTGGTTCTTATCCTAAACATCTGCTCATTTCAGCTAAAAGACTCAAAGGAAAGTGTAGGCCAGAGAAAAAGTCAGATCCAGTATTGGCAGGTCCTAAAATGCTTCCTTTTTTGGCAACTGTAAACTAATAGGATCATCCCTTCAATCTTTTCAGAAACTTCATTGACCTACTGTTTTGTTTTTTGGGTTTTTTTGGTCATGACTGAGTAAAAAGATAGTCTGGGTTTCCAGCTCTGCCTTCAAGTATCTGGAAGATTCCCTGGGGGCATTTGCCCCTGAGACATTGGGATAAAAGTTCTATAATTGTCTTGGTTCCTGCAGGGAATCCATAGGGACTTACTATACATTTCAAATTTCAAATCATGAAATCCTTTTAAAAAGCCAAGGCGCTCATCAACCATCCTTCTTTCACTTTCTTTATTCCTTCCCTTTCTCATCCACATGCTGCCCCCCATTTGTAGATTCTTTCTCTTTCTCTTCTTTCCACTACTTTACTTTGTCTTGTGCAACATGGTCTTCCCGGCAGGCAGTGCAGTGTGGCCAAAAGAGCATGGCTCCTGCATGAGGAAGGCCAAGTGTTAAATTCTAATTCTGATACTTGTTTTATGATCTTGGGTAACATTTTCATTTTTCAAATATGGGAAATGATAATAGCTGAAATATATGTATCTTGTAGGAAATTAATGAGAGAATAAAGGTCTGTCCAGAAAAAGTCCAGCCACTGTTAATATAATGAGAATGGTTTGCATGTAACCTGGCAGCCAAGGAGAGTGGATTGGAATGTGCATGTGTGAACAATGACAACTTCACTGTACTAGTCAGTGGGGGTGGTAGACGCCACCATTGAGCGAGCATGTGAACTGTGTGACCATCACATTCAAAATGGCTGAGCAAGTAGAGCAACAAATCTGCATCAAATTTTGCGCTAAGCTTGAACATTCCTCCATGGAAACTACTTGGATCATTCAGAAGGCTGCAGCTATGGGCAACCGGTGACTGGCAGCTTCATCACAACAATGTCCACTCATGCGTCAATTCTTGTGCAGAGTTTTTTGGCAAAATGTCAAATCACCCAGGTGACTCAGATTCCCTACAGCCCAGATTTGGTGCCCTGCGACTTCTGGCTTTCCCCAAAACTAAAATCACCTTTGAAAGGAAAGAGATTCCCAACCATCGATGAGATTCGGAAAAATACTATGGAGTAACTGATGGTGATTGGGACAACTGTGTATGGTCCCAAGGTGCCTAGTTTGAAGGGGACTGAGGTATCATTGTCCTATGTACAATGTTTTTTGTATCTTGTATCTTCTTCAATAAATGTCTCTATTTTCCATATCACAGGGCTGAATACTTTCTGGACAGACCTTGTGTGTGTGTGTGTGTATGTGTGTGGTACCCTATAGATAATAGGTACTTGATAAATATTTGTTTCCATCTCTTCTTTCTTTAGTTATCAGATGTACCCTTAAGTACATCTTTTTAATATTTACTTTTTCTTTACTTTAAAAAAAAGTAAAAGTAAATATTAAACCAGTGTACTTAAGGGTATTATTTACTTTTAGAGAGAGGGGAAGGGAGGGAGAAAAAGAGGGAGAAAAATAATCCATGTTGGCTTTTGCACACACCCCCGACCAGGGACCTGGCCCACAACCCTGGCATGTCCCCGGTAACCTTTCAGTCTGCAGGATGACACTCAACCCACTGAGCCATACCAGTCAGAGCTTAAGTGCACCTTTTAAAAAACAACTTAATTCTTTTCATACATCCGCTGCGGGGCCCTGGGTCAGGCACTTATTGTAGACTCAGCTTTAGTTTTTCTCCTGAAATACTGGATTGATTATCTTAATCTTCACTGAACTCATTCTTTCTGTCTTAATTATTTGGAAGCTGAAGAGGTTCAAAATCCAGTTAGTGGTTGTCAGAATTAATGAGCTGGCATAGTTTGACTAAAACAGGGGAAAGTTTACAGCATAAGGGAAAGAAAGGACAGACTAGGTTTGGACTGCCCTGGCTGGGATCAGTGGCAGGGATCCCCAATGACTCAGGTTCAAGTCCTAAGCTGTCATCCACTTGCATTCTGCGCCAGAACCAACCTTCAGAGACCACTCATCGTCATGTGCAAACTTGCCCTGGGGCTGGAAATTGGCCACCAAGGGCACAGGAGGGTGGAAATAACATTTTCCTCTGTCCTCAGTGTTATGACACCTTGCTGGTTATTTACCTTTCAGTCCCTTGGAACCCTTAACTAAAAGTAGTTGCAAAGTCAGCCAGCCAGCAAGCTAATTGCCTTCTGAGCCAAGCAACGTTGAAGAATTTACAAGTTGTTTTCTCTTCTGTCCACTGAGTGCCGGCCCGGGGTGAGCCTGGCCTTGCATCTTGAAACAAGGCTTCTCCGCTTTGTGGCTGAGGTTCAATTAGCTGTCAGAATTTCAGGGAGTCAGTGATGCCTCACTGAGGAGTGAAGGGGGCTCCTGATGCCTCCACCTTTCCCCTGGAGTGCAGCGGTACCAGCGGCCATGGCTAAATGAGAGGGGAGAGGTGTTTCTTTCATTCCTATGAGCCTTGCAGGGGTGATACCAAAAAAATGGTCTAGGAACCAAAGGTGTATTTCCTACCATGGTGTATCTTTCTGGTTTCAGAGTCTTAGACTCCCAGAAAGTCTAAGGAATGCTCATTCTAAAGAGTAGACTGCCAATTTAAATGTAGGGCCACTTCCTGCTGGAGAGAGTAGGGAGATCACGGCAGGTTATCAGCTGCTATGCACAAAAATGAACTTTACATGTTAGAGCATTTTATTGATTTAAATAAAAAGAAGGAGTAAGGTAGAAGTTCTAGGATAGGCTCAGCAACTCAAAAATATCACTAAAACCCAGGCTTTTCCCATGTTTTTGCTTTTCCTTCCTCAGGTGTGCCACCTCATGGTGGTAAGTTGGCTGCTGCCACAGGGTCGGGCATCATGTGCTCACATAACTGCATCCACGGCAGAAGCTTAAATTCAGACTTGTTTGATGTCAGACACGCCCCCTGTGAAAATCCATTAGATTCACACACAGGTTCATGAGGGGTATGAATTTTGGGAGTCTCCCTCTTGGACTTGAAGTATGACAAGATTTATTTCCTACCAATGCCCTGCCTTGAGTAATAATATTTAATACTCCCCGAGCACTTACTATGTTCCAAGTAAAACACTTTAATATGAACATTTTAGTCAATCTTCATAACAACTCCATGAGAAAGATAATATTATTATTATCCTCATTTTACAGATGAGGAAACTAAAGCTTAGAGCAGAGTTTTTCAAATTGTGGGCCTTAACCCATTAGGAGACCATGAAGTCCATTTAGCAAGTGGGCCATGACTAGCATTTGTAAAAATTTGTATGGAATAGAATCAATCAAATAAATAGTAGCTGCTTAGAACGGGTCAAGAATAACTATGGTTATATTTAACTTCTGTTTCAATTTATGAGTGTATGTGTATATACATGTATATGTATACATACAAGGTCTGTCCAGAAGGTTTCCATCCATATAATATGAAAAATAGAGACATTTATTGAAGAAGATACACGAAACATGGTCCATGGGACAATGATGCTTCAGTCCCTTTAAAATAGGCACCTTGGGACCTCACATAGTTCTCCCAGTCACCATTAGGTGCCCTGTAGTATTTTCCTGAATCTCACTGATGGTCTGCAATCTCCTTCCTGTCAAAGGTGGTTTTAGTTTTGGGGAAATCCAGAAGTCATAGGGCGCCAAATCTGGGCTGAAGGGAGGTTGAGTCACCTGGGTGATTTGATGCTTCACCAAAAAACTCTGCACAAGACGTGACGCATGAGGAGGTATTGTCGTGATGAAGCTGCCAGTCACCGGTTGCCCATAGCTGCAGACTTCTGAATGATCCAAGTAGTTTCCATGGAGGAATGTTCAAGCTTAGCACAAAATTTGATGCAGATTTGTTGCTCTACTTGCTGAGCCATTTTGAATGTGATGGTCACACAGGGCACATGTTCACTCAGTGGTGGTGTCTGCCACCCCCACTGACTAGTACAGTGAAGTCATCATTGTTCATGCTTACACATTCCAGTCCACTCTCCTTGGCTGCCAAGTTACATCGATGTCACACAAATTGTTCTCGTTATACTAACAGTGGTTGGACTTTTTCTGGGCAGACCTTGTTTGTGAGAGTATACATATAGTACTGGGTTAAATATATTTACTATGGATTGCAGTTAAAAAAACATTTGAAAGCCTGTACTTTGGAGAGTTTGAATAAGTTGCCCAAGGTCAATGGTAAATGATGAACTTGTAATTTGAATCCATGCAGTTCGAGACCAGAACCTGGCTCACACTGACTCTGCCTTGCTGCCAAGTTAACTTAGAATGTGGTGAACCCAAAATGGGGTGTGAGTGTGGAGAGGGAGGAGTATGGGTGAGAACAGCCAGAGAATGGAGGAAAGGCCCCAGACACTCTGAGGGCTTCCTCTGCTCCTCTTTTAGTAGGCTCCAGGGTGCAAAGACTTTAGAAATGAATGTACCAGTGAAGCTCTCTGGATAGATGTGGGTGGGGTGTGCTGAGAATTACAGTCGCCATGGGTTAAGGTTCCCCAGCACCATCCAGGTTGATGCCAGGAATAATCATTAATAGCTACCACTTGTATTCACATCTCTCTCTGGTTTAAGCAAAAAAGTTATCTGCTTACTCTATTGATTGATGCCACTCCATAAAGAATTTTATGGGGAGAAGAGGCCTATACTGAGTTCTTTGGATGAGGAATATAGACCTGAGAGGTGAAGTACATGCCAAGGTCACATAGGAAATCGTGGTGAGCCTGAGCTAGACCCCAGACTTCTGGTTCTCAGGCCTATACTTTCCACTAATGTAATTTGTATCATGACTATGGGCCTTTTAGAAGGTGGTGGACTGCAGACTGGGAGGAGTAGTCTGCATGTGCCTTGAGCCTGGATGCTCGTCTGAAAACCTGGGAGAAGATGTCCGACTTCTTTAGCATCTACCATGAACTTCCAGGTGAGGTGGGACCTTCTCATGGGAGTGCGGGGAAGTGAGAACGGAGAAAAAGGGAGTTGCATTGCCTCTGGGCTTATTTTTCTAAGCACAGGATGAAATTTTCTTCCAGGCAACTTTTTTTTTTTTTTAACCAAAAATAATTTGAGACTGTTTTCCAGGGCAAAATATACTGTGCAGTCTTTGTGCCCACAGCACCTGTAAGAGGGGGCTGAATCAGAGTTTTGTTCCAGGTCCTGAAAGTTTATGGTCCATTTAGCAGAGTTTAATGTTGGCAAACTTTGGTGTTTGCTTTAGTTTTTGAAAGTTGCTAACCATTCTCCCTTCTTGGGGAGGAGAGTGAGACTGGGGGGAAGGGCAGGGCCATAATAGGGACAGGGTGGCCAGAGTGGGCAGTGTTTAGGTGTAGAGTCTTAATGGACCAGTGGACATTTCTGCCAGATGTTGTTAGCATGACTAAGCTTTGGCCTGAGTCCTGGGATGTAGAGTTAATTCTGTGGAGGTAAGGAAATCAAGGTGTTGCCTGAGCACATTCCTTCAAGTATGCATTCTAACGTACAGCTGCAGCCCTGGGAGCCAAGCACACAGTCCAGCAAAACATAAACATTTGTCTATTTTGCTCGGCCCTACTCTCCTCGTTTTGTTACCATCTAAGCCAGAAATGTCATGCGCTCGATGAATTTGGCAGGACAGGAAGACAGCTGGTCCTAGACCTGGCTACACAGGCCCCACCTCTGGAGCTCTGACACTAGCATGTGGGCCTCCCCCCCATCTTGTGTGAGATTGAACAAGAGGCCTAACATGTCTCACCTGCCCTGTTCTGTGTACTAGCAGTAAGTTGATGTTTCCTTGAGTATGGAGTAACAACTGGTTTCATCTTGAAATTCTGGAAGTAAGTTTCTTGTCAGAAACACATAAAAACAAAGATTCCATAGACACACCACAATAATTATAATAATGTGTCAGAGGTAAGTCTCATGTTCCCACCTCATTACTTTGTCCTTTCTCTTAATTCTCATTCTCACCAGGGTGACTCAGGTCCTCGATGCCTCATGCCTGGACTATGGCGAGAATCTCCCATCCATCTCCTTGCCTCTAGACTCCCTGTTCTTTACTCCAAGAAAATCCACATCACCCCTGGCTACCGTAAAGCGCAATCTCTCTCCTTAGTGGGAAGAGACTGGGTCCTGCTCAGTATGCATAACTCACCTGCTATAGTGATGAGTTTGTACACATGCAATGCTTCTGTATGTTTCAAATAGGTAGAATAATATTTTCCCCAAAACCGCTCCATCGAGTCAACCCTATGAAGACAACTTGCTCCATCAAATTAAGTGAGTCAAGTCCTATCAGAACTACAGAAGTTATAAATAGATAGTTATAAAACAGTGGTCCAGGAACTACCCTGACTTTTTTTAAGTTTGATTTTCAGATGTAAAGCCAAATCACCAACCACAGAGACCAACTCAAAATCTGATTGGGAAGGTCCCTTCCTACATCCCTTAATAAGTGCAGCACAATTCCAGAAAGCTTTGCTTTGCTGACTTAAGCCCCGACTTCAGTTTTTGTGTACCTGGACATCAGCATTTCAAAAAAGAAAAATCCTGCTAACCTACTCCCTGATTGGTTAACCTCAGCAACCTCCATGTTCCCAAGCCATAAAAAGTCCTAATCCCCACGTTTGGTGCACAGAGCCTGAGGCCCTATCTCAGTGTTCTTGCCTCTGCAGAGCCTCAATAAATCTGCCTTTGCTTTTATCAGTGTCCCTTGTCTAAATTCTTTTACATCAGGAGACAAGAACCCAAACTCAAGGGTACCACGTTTTTGTTTTTGTTTTCTAACTTCTCATAGGAGAGAAAGTATGGCTCAGGGAAAGAGCTCTGATCTATGAATCAGAAGACTTGGCTTGAGAGTTGGCTGTTTTATCCTATGAGAGTTGTTATGCTAAGAGCTTTGCATTCATTATCTCATTCATATTATAAATAATGTGTGATATAGATATTATTCTTATTCCACTTGAAGAAAGAGTTAACTGAGACATAGTGACAAAGGACCTGCCCAAGGCACATAGCTTAAGGCTCCCAGACACTCAGAGTCCAAAACCTATTTGCTTAACTACTTTGCTAAACTGCGATGCAACCCTGGACAGATTAGTAATTTTTGGGCACAGCTTCCTCCTGCGTAAAATGAGAAGCCTGAACTCTGGAGATTCTCTTTAAATCCTGTGCAGCTATTGTTTGACTCTGTGCTTCTGACTCCAAAAGTCCACAGAAAGGCACTGTGAAGCTTCAGTGAATTGTGACCTATGTTATGAGTCGAGGGTGGGTCGGAGAACCCTAGCATTCCACTGGAAAGTGGTACATTTTTGCAGCCAACAATTGAAATCTGAACTCCTGGCAGAGCCCACCCTGCCCTACATCTGAATGCACAGTTCACTGGGGAGGCCATTTGGCCCACCCTGAATTCTCAACCCTTGGTCACATCCCCATTAGGAAGAACAGTAAGCAGGTCCAACTCACTCCTGGATCAAGTGGCTGTTCACCTCTGGGTATAATTGGAGGGCAGTAAAGGCCCATGTGCCTGAGATGGTTGGAGGGCATTGTTCAAATGGCCACATGTTATTAACTGGGGGACTAATGATATCTTAAAGCTACACTCATGTGATTCTCCTGTGACTGGCATTTTTGCTCAGTTGTTTACTTTGAGCTCACTTTTTCTTTGTGCTCTTTAAATGTTGGATGTTCCTAGGGTATTGTTCTCAGCCTTTCTCTCTGCCAGGGCAACCCCATTCATTCTTACATGCAGACCTGACTTTTCCTTAAAATCTCTATTTGAATTTCCACCTAATTTCTAGATATCACTAATCCCTATATCTCTTCCCCCTAGCACTTCAGAGTTCAGCATTTCCCAAACTGAATCTCCCAGTGCTATAATACAGAAATAAGTAAAGTATTTGTGGAATAAATAAACCTTGAAATATGAATAATACCTTAGCATAAACGTAGATGTTAGGTGAACTTTCACATATTCCTTGGGAAATCAAACTAGTTTAGTGTCTGAGAACAGGGACATATCTCATTTATTTTCTTATATTTTGGACTATAGTATGGTGCCTGGGTCATAATAGGTGACCACAAAATTTATATTGACATTAAAGAACTCAATAAAGGAAACTCAGGACTGGTAGGTTTTGAGAGGAGAAAAGGAGAGGTCCAAATATTGAAGTGTTGCCTGGAGAAGGCAGGCAGACCCATGTGGGGTGCCGCAATATGGCACTTGGCTTGTAGGACCAACATAGGGACACTGTATCCTATTACAGAGAAGTATAATGGAGAATGCTCCAGTTCACAGTAAGCAGTTAGACTCTGCTTACTTCACTGAGCTGGTTAGCGCCGTCTCAGGCTCTGAAGACATTGCCCTTGGCTCCGAGGCTGGGGAATAAATTACACTTTGGCAAACGTTGAACCCTTGGTACGCACCCAGGGTGATGCTTCCATGAAGACTCAGCTGGTTTCCATAATTTCCTTTTACCTTTCACACCATCGTTTTCCCTGGGGAACGAGCCATTGAAGTGGTCCCAGCTGGTTTTTGTGGCTTCCAGTGGCCTGAGTACTTAGAAGAACAAGTGAGGGCAGCTTGCCATGTGAACACTTAAGAAAGCTTTTGGAAAATATGTTTTTTTCCCTCTCATAACTGGTCCTGATGCGCTGGCAGCTGGCCTGCAGAAACACAAGGTGAGACAGTCCAACTCTGAAGATGCCCAGTTGAGTCAGCTGTGATGTATTGCATCCCTGTCTCCTGATCCCCCACAGGGGTCTCTGTCCCAAGTGAATATCTCATATCTGCAGATTCGCTCTCTTGGCAGGCAGTGGGATGCTCTGCGTAGGCGAGACTGAGTGCTGGGGTCTATGAATTCTACCACTGCTACCCTGGTGCAGTTGTTTCAGAGATGTAGACTCTCCTGTGGCTTAAATAAATTCTTCCTTGAAGCAAGTCCCCCTCTTTAAAAGAAAGTTCCTCCACTAGTAAAGAGACAGCAGGGATAGTTAAGAGGGTCCGTATGGTATGCCAGCAGGAAAGGGGCAGACTGCTTCTTAGGCCGACGGTAGTTGGGGCAGTGAAGCCTTGAGTGAAGTCAGAGTTGAGGTTAACTCTTTTCTGCCCTTGCTAAAATTATCACAGGATTGCCATTAATTGGCCTTTGGTTAGTGTTTACTGGGAGCATCAGCTGTGAGAAGTTAGGAAATTCAGAGGAAGACAGCCTGAATAAAGGGTTGACTAATCGCTCTTGGATTTATTTTCTATCAATTCATATTCATATTTATTTACATCTGTCCGTTTCTCTCTGGTTGTCCCTTGAAAGCTGTTTCCTCTTTGTTCTCAGCTGCTTGTACTGATGGTCTAGGACTAGCTTCTTTAATCTGGATTCTCAAGAACATCTCTATGTCTACTTTTCAACTGCTACCAAGGTACAGCTATTTTTTTCTATCACTCAATTTTGTCTCTAATATATTGTCTTTTGGAAAACAAGCTGCTTGATCTTACCAAAAGGAGGCAGGGAAACATTTCTAGTGCCGCCATAACTCTATTGTAGGTCATGTCTCTAACAAAGCTACAAGTGTAGCCTATTTCCATTTTTCCTGTCTTGGGCTCTTGATTCAACTATATTGAACACTGAAACCAAGATATATTATCATTTAGAAAAATTTAACTTTAGTGAATTCACTAAATATTATTTCCCTTTTGATGCATTAGCCATCTCATTTAGGAAAATATTGTGTATCCTAATGTCATAAAATAATCTCATTTTTTAGGATACATTTAACATTATTTTTTAACGGTTAAATTTTTATGTGAATGTTTTTGTGTGTGATATAATGTAGAAAATTAATTTTAATAAAATATCTGAATAGCTAGCAGTCTCAGCGCCATTTTTGAATCATGCCTTCCTTTCTCCAGTGATCCGTTATAAATTAAGTCTCCGTATATGGGCAAGCTATTCCCCCCAAACTTTCTCTTCTATGCTATTAATCTTTTTGTCTATCCCTGCATAAATACTGCATCACTTTGACTATTATATCATGAAAACAAATCTTCATTTCTGGAAGTGTCTATCTCTTACCTTTCCACCAATATATCTTTGCAAGGTTAAAAAAAAATTAGAATTGCACTGAATTTATATATCAAATTAGGTTTGAATTGATTTCTTTATGATGCTGATTCTTCTTATTCATGAATATGTTGTATCATTTCCTTCATTTAGGTCTTATTTAATATCACTCAAAGTTTCATATTTTTCAATAAGATTCTGTACCACTGTTAGATTTATTACAAACTCATTTATACACACACACACACACACACACACACACACACATACACACATACCGATATTTTATGGGATCTTATTTAAGATTACACTTTCCAACTATTTGCTCTTAGGGTATACAAATGCAATTGACTTTTATATATTGACATTGTAGTCTCTTTTGGTTTTTCTATAGAAATAATCATATAATTTGTAAGTAATGAGAGTTTTGTTTCTCCCTTTCTAATCCTTAAACCTTTTTTTATTTCTTACTGTGCACACGGGGCCTCTAATAAATGATCTTTAAATTCCTGACCACGAACCTCAGATGAGGTTCAGTTCCATCACACTGTACCCCATTTATTTTCCCTCTCTTCTGAAAGACTATTTCATACCTTTCTTTCCTCCTCAAATCTTCAAGATCTGCTCCTCAGTCTGCACCTTTACCCAATAACATTTTTTTCCTAATTCACTGGACACAAAAATTGAAGTGATCAGAGGAGAACTTCCAGAGACTCCCAACCCCAAATCCTCTACCTCCCTGCATCTTTATGGACACATTATGCTTTTCTGCGGGTTACTATAGAGGACACATTCCTCAGATAAACCCAACTTGGTTCCAATGCACAGTCACCATGTAAACAGTAAAGAGAGATGGAGATATCTGAGATAAATTCACAGGAACATTTTCCAGAACTGGACTTAGATATAAACCATAGCAAACAGTCCCTATGTGATGACCAAATTGAAGATGTGAGTGTAGAGAACAGTCCTTTCACCAGCTGAGCATCCATCTCATGTTATCCTTCCCTCTGCAGTTAATAATGAGTAAGTTTGCAAACACCGAAAAAGGAACATCAAAACAATATGGGGAACTTTTTCCGGGGGAGTGAAAGGAAAAGGCATTTTTTCCTTTTATTATTTTGCATTTTGCCACCCCCGTTTCACAGTGGGAGGACTCAGAATATTGTCTCCTTAGACTATCTCCCCACAAAAGCCTGATGAACTGTAACTGCAGCCCTGGCCACATTCTTCAAGGCAAAACCATTTTGTTGACTCCTGGTGTTGGAGAGAAGCCCACATATCAGAATGAGTTGGCTCCTCGTGAGAATTCGTTCAAGAATCTGGGCTCCCTGAGATTGAAAAAAAATTGTTTTCTGAGAAGAATTTTGTGTTTATAGACATGCTGTTACTCTGTTCATTATTTATGATGGTGTTAAGGACGTGAAGCTTACAGTAAATTGGATCAAGAGTAAATTTTACTGGCACTTCTTAGTTGTTATAAAAACCCTGTGTCTTATGGAGTCTGTTTTTGTTTCTCCCGCCCCTGCAAGAGATATGCATGCACTGTCCTAGGAAAATTGAGTAAAGGCTGGGCTCTGGGAGAAACCAGTCTTCCCAAGGACAGATATTCCCTGTTTACATCTTCCTCTTTTTCATAAAGTGGGTGATTTGCCTCTTGGAATAATATGTGGAATTCTAATTGTTCTCAAAGAAGAAGATATGCGGCTGTTTTTTTCTTTGTCCAAAATAGAAGGGAAGGCCAAATCGTTTTTCATTAGTGTTGATCTGAGTCATGGCTTATGGTCCATAGTTCAGTGAGAAAAGAAGTTTATCGTAGACAGCTATTCTGCAGGTCAGAAGAGTCTTTTGACTTCCTCTCAGGTGCAGCTCTTCTACACGGTTTTTTGTGCCTATGATCCCCTCCCCTACCTCCACTCCCATACCCTTCCTTCCTACTAATAGTTTTAAGATGAGATTTACAGAACATAGATACTTTAAAAAGTGTTATTCATAATAGCCATTCTTTGTTTCCAGGAGAGTAGAAGTGCCTGGAAGAAAGGAAAAGGGTGTTGTGTAGAGTACCAACCAAAAGAGATTAGCTCGGGGGCCGATAATACATGAGCAGACAGAAAATACCAGCAGAGTACGCTGAGCTGCACCCAGGGGGCATGCTCATGTTGCCGGCCAGAAAAACAAATCTGCTTCCATAGGATGCCTTAGCCAGGGCAGGCTAACCGATGTATCATGCAAGCCTAGATTTAAAACAACAGGCTTAAAACAATAGGAAATTATTTCTCACACATCAAGCCCTTGGGTATTACTCCAAGTGTATATACACTGCTGTGGGGAGCACTGCAGTGGTATAATTCAGGAACTCGCACTCCTTCTATCTCTGGATTTCAACCTCTTCTACATCCACAGAGTCTCCCGTATGCATCTGAAGACTGGGAAAAGAATGAGAGGACCGCATAGGGGAGGGTGTTACAGGCTACGTCCGTAAATGGGGCACATCACTATGCCGACATTCCATTGGTTAAAACTCTGTCACATGCTCACATATAACTGCAAAAGAGGCAGAAAAATAAAGATTGCCATATGTCTAGGAGGACACAAAAAATGAGTTTTGATGTTACAGGACAGAGGATGAAGATACTTTTTAGGATAATTACAGAAATGAGAGTCCCAATAAAGTCACTCTTTAAGCTGCCACATCTTTTGTCCCTACCCCCATTTCTCTTTTAGCCTTTGGTTCTGAGCCTACTCATTAACCCATACTTATAGGTAGGAATGCATCTCATAGAGAAAAGGAGTCTCAGAGAGGGCACTTTCCTCCACTGAGTCCATGTGTTTTATGGAGGATATCACTGAGACCCCTAGTTG
Organism: Mormoops blainvillei; assembly: GCA_004026545.1. NCBI lineage: Eukaryota > Metazoa > Chordata > Mammalia > Chiroptera > Mormoopidae > Mormoops > Mormoops blainvillei. The sequence continues at coordinate 64,845 of PVJD01005800.1, forward strand.
TCATAGTTTGCTGCTGAAAAAGAAGAAGACTTGATTCCTCCTTTTAGTGCACCAGACAAATTTCTTTGACAAGATGAATATACATGAAGCAACCCATAATGGTAGATGACTAAGGTTTGGGGGCTTGATGAAATGCCTGGTGTGGCCGTTCATGTCATCGGAGCTACAGTGCGTTACAACTTTTTTTGTCATACAAAGGCAGGCTATGTAGTCCTTAAGCATCTTCATATACTTTTCTTTAAAACATGCTCAGGCCTGAGGAAGATCTTAGCTATATGTCAGTGCAATAACTAAGTGGGCCATCCTGCCAGCATCCTTCCATCTTATTAAATGAAATAAGTTGGTTTAACACAGTTGACTAGCTGGATTGTCATTATTATAGCCAAAGAATCCAATTTATTGCCTCTTCATTAAGAATATACATCAAGCAAAAGACCAGTGAAAAACTGGATGATTCAGGCCAATTTAGCTTGGTGTGTGTATGTGCGTGTGTACATGCGTACTTTAATGTACAATCTTTTATTTTTTGTCAGGGAGAAGGTAGAAAGTCCAACTTATTTAGATTTCCAACTTTCCAAGAAGCTCCTACTTCTCACAGGAATTCTTAGATAAGCTTTAGGTGAAGAAAGGATATGAAAACTTAAAAATATAAAAGGAATAAGAGAACCTAAAAGGTAGACCATTGTAGCCTGGCCCCTTCCTGCCCCCACTGCCAAATCTATCCGTCAGAGACACGGGGTATAGGATGACTCCCACCAACAGACAAGCGACGGCCTCCGCCGCTGTGCTAACAGTACTACCGACTATTTCCCAGGGCTCTGGATTCCTCAGGTTTGCCATCACAAGCAGGTGACGAAAGAGAATTCTTTGGCTTTGCGTAGGTCTGGCTAAAGTTCTGTTATTGGAAATTCTCTGAGGAGCTCATGCAGAAAAAGCTTTTCTCCCCCTGATTTATGAGATCCCAAATGCTACTACTAGCATTCGATGATTAAATTGAGATGTTTGTCTGAACTGCGTCAACAGGGTTACATGCTAGTACTCCAAGGGCCTCAGGTAGACACCGCACGCCATTGCCATCATCTCTTGGACGTCACCATCAGGAAATATCAGAAGCCTCCCAAGACAGTCTGTACTCCTGAGCTTTCCAGAGAGGCCCTGGCAGACATGAGAAGTCGGCTCTGTCTGGATCGGTACCCGGGCCTGCGTGTCTCTAAAGCCAAGAGCTCCACCATAGTGGAAAAGCGCTGGGTGGGTGCCCTGAGGTAGCATTAGCAAGAGCAGAATATCGACGCCTGTCAGATGCCCTGTGTCAGAGGTGACTGTGACTGCTGCCTCCTCATTGATCAGATTAGCCAGGCACTCACTGGTGTTGAGTTGCAAACGTCTGGATTTTGCTTCCCCTGGCAGTAGCTCCTGGGATAGGAGAGAAAACAGCTTATAAATTCTTTAATGATTCCTGGAGCCAAGGGCAGCTTACAGACTTTTCAAGCAATGTTATTTAAAAGGTTCCAGGGGACATAAAGGTAAATAGCTTGAAAAATAGGGGAAAGTTATTTCTTTCCTCCTCTGAGAACATTACACACATTGAATTAACCCCTAGTGAATTCTTCTTGTGATTATGAGGCACAGTAGGGAGCACTGTGCTGGGACCTCCTGATCTGGCATCTTGTACAGCTCCCACCTTGTCAGGGATGTTTACCATTTGGTTTTACTGCAGACTTCTCTTTTGAAGAAAGATTTGGAAATCAGACTATTAAGACTATTAAAATTTCTTTCTTGAAGAAACATTTGGCAATCGGGCTTTTAAATCTCTCTCTCACCTTTGTTACCTGTATATGCCATTGCACGTATCTGAATATCAGGTGTGAAATGTCCTTAGGGAATGTCTGCGGAAAATGGAAGACAGATGAACGAAGAGTAATTTCCTCTGATGATGTTCAGGGAGAAGCTGGCCATTCATTTGGAAGGAAGACGCAAGCTTTAGTTGGAAGAATGAATGTTGTAAAATATTCCTCCCGGTCCTAAAATTCTATTATTTAATTTAGATTATGCCTGTTTGAATATTTGGAAATGAGTGCATTACCTTTTTTAATGGACATGTAGATAGATGCTGGGTAAAGAATTGATTTTGTTGCCTATATTTTCTAGTAAAAACCTCTTAAAAGGTTGGGTCATTCTTTTTATTGGTATGGTGGCCATAATCCCATATTTTAGGGGGACAGCTCCTATTTTAAACTTTCTCATTTTTTGTTGTGCGAGTCTACCTATGCTTGACACACGACTTGTTTGAACCTGAAATTTCATGAATATTGACAGTTTATTGACAGGGCAAGGAGGAGTAACAGATTAACAGAGCAAGCCCTTATGTACAGAGGCTGTGCACAAGAGACTAGATGTCCTAATATCTTGGATAATTTTGAGCTCCTTTGGCTTGTAAATATTTCAGATCAAAGTAATTCCCTTCCTTCATGCTTTTTTCTTTATAAAAATAGTTCCATACCAAAACTGTCTAGTGGTGATCATGGACTTAACCACTAGTTGCCAGTACTTGGAAGTGATTTTCCCATGCTTTATGCATACAGGGTATAGCAAATTTTTAGGCCAATTTCTATGGCTGCCGCAGGACCAGACGTGGATTTAATGGTGGGCGCACCGGGCTCGTGCCCGGGGCCCCGACTTCTGAAGGCATGTATTTTCATTTTCCCTGTCTCCCTCTTTTTCTTAAGGGGACCAATATTTTCTTCTGCGCCCAGGGCCTCCACCGACCTTAATCCACCTCTGCACAGGACCCATCACGATGCTTGGTTCCCATAGGCTGAGAGACGGTACTGGATGAGCGGCAGGTCCACACCCTCTCCCCCAGCCTTCCCCTGTGGTCCTGCTGTCCTGGGTGCCTTTTATGCTACTGACATCCTCCTATACCTAAGGACATCTTTGATTTCCCTACTTCCCCTTTTTTCCTTTGTTGCCAACTAAAAGCTGAATTTCTTAACCTAACCTCTAAGATAATTGTGAATAGCAGAACCTCCCAAAAAGAAAGACTTGCCTTTTTCCTTGTCCACTCAATAAGCAACTGCCCTTCTCGTGTGTTCTGATATAGAACGTCAGATATCATCAAAGACAATCCATTTTTTTTAGAACAAATATTTAATACCCATTTATTAGAGTGTAATTCCAAGAAGGTTAAGGGTCTTTGCCTACTTTCCTCACTGATGTATCCCTAGGTTCCTTAGAAATCAGTGCATGTGATACAATTTTGCCAGCTCCTGTCTTCAGGAAACACACTGTCTTATGCAGGAGGCAAGCAGGAGGGGGAGACCTAGTTCAAGAAATCTTATAGAGATACAGTTAAAATGTATGTGAAACATGCAGCAGAACATAATCGATTCTGCCTTTTGAGGGGACGGGCAGCTCCGGAGAGAAGGTGAAATTGGCACGGGGTACTTAGGGAAGGGTGCTTACTAAGGAATCGGGACTTTATGGGCAGAGGAACCTACACAAACAGGGAGGGGGCATGTGACTGCATGTTGTGTTTCAAAACGGGCTAACTAGGATAAAGGTTTCCCTAGTCTTCCTTTGCATCATTTGTCCACAACTTCTGTATTTTCACCCGTCCATCTATTCCTTCATACCAAAGTCAACGGGTATGTCTTAAGCATCAACCAAGTGTTAGAAATAATTCTAGCCCCTGAGAACACAGAAATATTCGGGTGAAACAAAGTCCCTGTCCTCGGGAAGCTAACATCCTAGTGAGGGGAGGGGGGTGACCAGTGAGTAAATATGACCAGGGGTGATAAAAGTTATAAATAAACACAATATGGAAAGGGGGTATAAAGTAATTTGTGGGCAGTTTTAATCACGGTGGTCAGGAAAGGTCTGTAGGTGAGTTTTGGATGTCATTCTGTAGTTTTCCTTTAAACCCTTGTAGATGTAGTTCTATCAGTCTTGGAGAAGCGTGAAAAGAGAGGAGAGGGGGTTGGGGGTCTGGGTGAAAAAGGTGAAGGTACTGAGAAGTCCAGGTTGGTAGGTACAAAACAGTCATGGGGATGGAACATACAGCATAGGAAATATAGTCAATAATATTTTAATAACTATGGACGGGGCCAGGGAGGCACTAGAAATACCAGGGAGAACACTTTATAAAGTACATGACTGTCCAGCCACTATGCTGTACACCTGAAACTAATACGAAATAATTTTGAATGTAAACTGTAACTGAAAAAAAAAAAAAGAGAGAGAGAGGATCCCCCAGGTGACTGATTTCTAGGAAAGATACACCCTGATCCTGCAGGTCCAAACTGGGAACTGGCATTACACACTGAACTTGGTGAAGGTAATTGCCCCATCGAGGGTCCAGTGGTTCAACGGTGGGCTTGGGTCTGGTTGAAGAGGAGGTACACAGACAAACTGGGACGGGTGGAAGGACCCGGTTTCTTCGGTTCCCCAAGGAAAACTCACTTTGTAGGAAAACCTGCTGCTAAAGATGTTGGAGAATATCTATCACCTGCTGAGTGACAGAGCCAAGTAAAGAGTAGATTTTACATGCTCTCGGGGGACAGAGTTACTGAGAAAGTACATGAGTGCTCTTTGGGCGAGGCGATCATGAGTGCCGGCTTGCCTCAGCCTGATCTGAAATAAGGGCAAGAAAGCATTCGATGGTTGCGTTGCAGGCATTTATAGATTATTCTTGCTCCATTTTATGTTTCTCCTTGCTGCTGACGAAGTATGCCGTACAGGGAGCGCTGTTCAACACAGCGCTTCGACTGGTCTAGAAACCTGCCACATATTAAATGTTTTATAGTTGAACTTTATTGCACTCAAACTTCACAGGGACATTTATGAACCTTATTGCATTCTGATATGAAGTGAGCCCAGAAAGGTATTTCTGATTTTATGAGAATGGAACTTTTCATTGTATGGAACTTTCAAAAAGCTGTTGAATGCCAGAGTTCAAAGTGATTTTGCAAATGTTAATTTCTCTAGGGATGTTTGGTGCCTTAAAAAAAAATTGCTGATGACTTCTACATCTTGCGTCTAACTCCTTTTTTTTTTTCAATTTGGAAAACATGTACAGTTTCTTCAGTAAAAGGAATGTGTGCACTTTGTGGTTTATGCTGTATTCATGCCATGGTAAGAAGAGAGACCCTGTTTATTGCAAGAGAAGACATATAAGGAAAATAAAAAGAAAAAATATCAGCATGACATTTTTCTAACCCCTTCAAGGACACACATTCCTGAAGTTCTGTGAGTCAGTCTTTAGAATATATTTGAAGATTAACTATTAACTTGCCTTTGTCACGAGATTTTCTGAAATGCCAACCAATGGAAGCTATGGCTTTTCCGAGTCTCATTCGCTCATAGCTAATTCATTCCATATTTACCATTCTCTTTGTAGCAGACACTGTGCTAGGTGTAGGCGATAAACATGGGAAAGACATAATCCTCAAGGAATTCATGGTTCAGACCCAAATGACTACACAAAGACATATGCATAAACTGTTATCTGATTACAGATGAAAAACATGTAATTTAAGATGTGTTGTGTGTACAGAATATTTAGATGGGGCAACATCAGCAAAGACTTCTGGGAAGGAGCAACGCCCGAACTGAGTCTTTAGGGATAAGTAAGAGTTAGGTAGAGAAACGCAAAGGTTGTTATTTGTGCACATCACTGAAACAGCTGGGAGAAGGATTTATGCACGCCCTGAGGCCAGGACAAAGATTGCCAAAAGAACTGCTTAGAGAAGTGGACCTCGGAATGAGGGTCTACTTTCCAAGGGCCTGAGCCTTGATAAACTTGGCTCATAAACACATAATAACCCTATTATCTGCTAATTTTCATCATCATAATAGTCTTAATATTTGCATGGTATCTATGGTTTAAACATTATTTTCATGTGTGTTAAATAACTTAATCTTTATAGCAAGCTGGTAAGACGGCTATTATTGTTATTTTACAGACAAAGAAGTGTATCAAAGAGACATCAAGTGACCAACCCAAGGCTACATAGTTAGAGCATGGCTTAACTGGGCCCTGAACAAAACCCTTTCAACTCATATTCTGAATTTGCCTACTGTATCACAGGACCTTTGATAGTTTACTTTTCTTGGTTGAGTCAATACATGATGACGATAAAATGTTCAGCTCATCAATTTTGAAGCCTTTTAGTGCTTCTGCTGTTTTTTTGCTTTACCTCTTCACATTGGCAAAACATTTCCCTTTGAGGACATTTTTTCATTCAAGGAGACAAAAAATAAAGTTGCTTGGGGAGAGATCGGGTGAATAGGGAGGGTGGGGCATGGAGATCATGCTGTTTTTGGTCAAAAACTGTAAACACTCACCACAGTGTGGGCAGATGCACTCGTAAATCACCCACCATGAAATTGGCAAACACATTGAAAGAGTCTTCAATAAAAATTCACTGAAGTTGAACACAGCCTTTCACAGCACCAGTTGGTGCACTGATACAGATGGGTTCCTAGAACACTCACCTACCACAGATTTGACCCTCAGAAGATAATTCCATTTTCTGGGGTCCCTCTCTTGTATTCATTCAATACTATATATATATATATATATATATATATATATATTCAATAACCATTTATTGAGTGCATAGTGTATGCCAGACAGGCACCGTTCTAGGTTCTGGGATATAATAGCAAATAAAACAGATGATTTAAGTTTGTGATAGATGCTATTAAAATAAACATGAAGATATCAGGGTGACTACAGGCAGGAACATTTTAGATGGTTTGCTTTTATTTCATTGCTCCTCTCTAATATTTATCTAGGATTTATTTCTCTCTGGGTGCTCACATGGTATATATTCTTCAGTGAAAATTTACTAAGTTCTTTCATCTATAAACCACCGCAGGAGACTCTTCGATTATTTTTGTCAACTTATAAGCAATAAAGGGAACTTCCATTTGTCAAGAGACCAGTAAGTGCTGGGCTTCTGGCAGACGCTTTGTTAGTCTCATTTAAGGGATACTGGTGGGGTCCTTCAAAGCCTCAGGCTTCTCTCCCAGCTGATTTTTTTTTTTTTTAATTTCTTGGAGGGTATATGGGCCGCCTTCTTCCTTTCAGAGGCAGGAGATAAATCCCAGGGTGACTCTCTTCTCCTGCTGCTTACATATCCAACTGATAGCTGTCTCTGCTCACAGCAACCAGCAAAGGTGGCTGTCCCACGGAACCGTCAAGCAGCACGTTCTTTCACGGTTCTTTCTTTTTAGAGCCTAGTTCCTCCCCACAACTTAAGTGTTGCAGAGAATGCCTTACTATTTATCAGTAAATGTCTCACTGGGGATGAATAAAATGATCCACAACTACAGTCTCCCACAACTAAGGTTGTCACGCAGGATATTCTCCGAGGACATTGTAGGAGTCCACAGCTGGTGCTCTGAAGGAGGTGTCCCTGTGAAACATGGGACCAGGGAGTGAGCCCTGGGTGGTCTTGGACAAATCCTCCTTCTGCTGGGCCCACCTTCGAGGCTGGTGTAGCATCACGGCTTTGAAGAAAATGGACTGCCGAGCAGGTAGAATTTCTTCCACAACAAGCTGTTTGCCTTTGGGCAAGCCACTTTAGCTTATGAGGCAATCTTTAAAATGAAATAAGAATGCTTACTTCATTATTTTGTTTTTGTTTTTAGGTTGAAATAAGATAATAGATGCTGTGTTAATCAGGTTCTTGAAAAAGAAGCGGGTAGGGTTTGCTTCAATAGTGACGGTTTGCTGCACAGGTAATCTGGGATGTGGGGTATTATGGGAAACGGTTTCAGCAGCAGCTCAGTCCCTCTGGTTCTCAGGGATTCACAGGACTCCACACAGTAACTGCTTCCCTTGCAACAGCAGCCTGACCTTACGTGATCCACTGATTTTGTGTTCCCTGGGTATTTATGCTTCTCCAAATATGGGCTATGATTTTGTTTTCACTCATTTGAGATGGAGCGCCCTGGTATGGCAGCATTTAAGCCCGCTGTGAGCTATGGGTCTGGCCTATTTATAGCCTTCGGGGGACATATGTAGAGTTACTTCGGTTTGTGCCCTGATTCCTAGTACAACCAGAAGTAGCAGGGCTAGTTTCACTCACATTCTAAGTCAGGGCCATAGGTCTCAGAAAGGGCTGTGATTGTAACAGGTATCATGAGGCTTAAAAATGTGCTAGTAGATCTGGTAGGGACAAGATACATCAGCGTTCTGTATAAAGACAGGCTCTACAAAACCGAAGCTGACCTAAGGGCCTGAAGACTAAACTGTGGGTGTTAAGGAAGAAAAGCCACAATGGCATAATGTGGCAAGCAGCCAGCAACCCCCACAACCACCACCCAAGGCTCTAGTGTGGCCACATCAGTCGAGGAGGCCCACGTATCACAAGGGAGGAGGGCACCGCTTTGGAGCATCCAGTCCCACTGAGAAGCAGACAACGCCATGGGCAGGGCCTTTTTGGCTCTGAAGGATCATCATCAGTTATATACAATGAATGCATATGATTACATATACTATCGGGAACAGAGGGACAGTGGCTGGGTGGTCTCAAGTATTTCACATGGTTAAACTGTTTATTCAGTGTCAGTTAAAACAGCTTGCTTATAGACATAAATAATTAGGATAAAGATTTAGGACCACCTGACAGCTATTTTTGCTGTTCCCCCAAGTTGTCGTGATAAAGCATGTGGTCAAATGGTTTCGATTGATTTTTTAGAGAAATCCATAGACGTATTTGTGCAAAACAGGAAGTGCCAGGGGGTTAACCACACAGCCTCTGAATTTATTTCTCTCACATCATTAGGCAAAGGAAAGAACCTCACAAGTTGCAAACTGTGGGACACAAGTCTCCTTTTTTGGGTGATGTGAGGTGGATGGGATCTGGTCCCTATGCCCTGGTAGTTAGGAAGCCAAATTTTAGGGCAACTGAAATTCTGTTGTGGATGTTGTGTTTGGGTCCTCTGCTTCATGGCTATGGCTGTGTTCTCTGAAGAGAAAACCCACAAAGACTAGTCAGTGATCCAAAGAGTCACATGTGTTAATGACTTTTTCTTATTTGTACTTTCCTAGCCATTGTCATTTTCCAAGTGACTGATCCCACTGGTTTAATGACTTTTCCCTTCACCCAAACCAGTTTAACTGGACAGAACTCTTCAACAAGTCTTGAGAAATCAAAGGTTTGGTTAAAGATTTGAAACTGTTGGAAATTGACTCCACTGTGGAAAAACCCTTACCATTAAAAATTTTGGGGGGTGCATGATTCAAGAGGCAGTGAAGCTTCCCATCCCATCTGATATGAAGCAGACAGGGAAGATTTGCTATTCCTGGATAAAGGTCCACAAACAATTCCAAGAATTTTCTGCTTATCCTTGCCTTGAAATGATACAAGTACTGTCCTTGGCTCATGAATCCATCCCATTGCTATGTGGTATAGCTTTCTTGGTGACTTTCTTAGAAAAATAAGTCTTAAGAGAACTTTTGGGATAAGTTGTCTTGGTTTTGCATTTCAGTGCAAAGAAGTGAACACTGGTCTACTCTAACATGCTAGTATAGTGTGCTGATAAAGAACATGGTACATGGAATTAGACAGCCCTGAGTTTGAATTTGAGATCTCCACATATTAATTGTGGACTTAGGCAAGTTTCTTTAATACACTAATTCTTGTTTTTGACATTTATAAAATGGGCATAATAATAGTACCTCCTTCATACAGTTGTTGTAGCATTTATAAATATTCAATTAATGGTAGCTAATTATACTATGAGAATATATTTAAAGGCGAGCACTCCAGGCACTTGTGAGCTGTGAGAATGAAGGAAATTGAGTTGTTATATTCGGCATGTAGACCCGGGTCCCACCAAGTAAAAAATGATCTTGGATTGGGAGTTAGGATAAAGAAGTGATTGAATTTTTTCTATTGGAAAAAAACTGAATATTTTGCAGTTGAAAAAATATTTCATGAAATAGTTTGAAACTTCTCACATTCGATGTGAGCCAGCTCAGCTGAACGTCTGTTATTTGGGGCTGGACAGTGAGGGATGCCATACAAAGCTCTTCTGTGTCCAGGGTGAGTAACAGCCATACGATACTCCCAGACATACCTTCCCAAGCCACATGACACATTGCCATGCTGAGCACAGAGAGTCTGTATATTTCTCTTTCCTGTTATTACACATTCCATGCTGAATTCAAATGCACAATGAGCATTTGAATGACCTATATATTGAAAATTGAACCTAGTGAGACAAACTGTTAGGGACTCACTTTTAATGAGAGAGGGAGAGGGAGAAGGTGAGGGTGAGAGAGCGGGGGAGAGAAACCTGAACTATATATTTTCCTCTCCCCTGACCAGAGCACCCCTTACCAGGGACAACGTACCATGTGAAAAAAGGTATGGCCATCCCAGGAACAGATAGCCGTGTATGTAGATTTATAAGCATAGGGACATATTCGAATTCGTGTTTAGAACTCATTCAAGAGTACAGATTTGGAATATGTACGAATTGCTGGAGAAGACTTCTGCTGTGTAGAGGCTAGTAGAGTGAAAGAATGTTTTATAGAAACAGCCCTTGTTTCTATAAGAAAGGCATTGTAAGTGAAGTAAAATTGTCATTTGTAGTTTTAAGGGTAGATTCCTTATGCTTTGGTGGGAGTGGGGAGAAAAGTCCTTAAGGGTATGCCAACAGACTCAAATGCCTGCTAGGGCAGCACTCTGAAGCTGACAGAGATGTAGGAACAATTAGTCCATGTGGATGGTTCCACGGCCTTGGAATAAGGGGCGAAGGTGGTATGGAATGGTGGGAGTGGGGTGGCAGATGGAGGGGTCAGGGCATCATCGTATGGATCAAGAGCACAAAACAAAAATGTGAGTGTGAAGTGTGGAGTATATGGAATCTGAGGAAGGAAGAGCAGAGTGGGAAAGGGGGGGATTAAGTACAGGGGAAGGAGGGAGGTCTACACATAGTATTTGGTAGTATAAAATTTCTTGACTGTCCGAATGTAGGCATAATGTGGCTTTTAATGTAATATTGTTAAGAGTGAATTGGTCAGGGTATTGGCGAGCAACAGCTGAAACCCTTAAAATGGGTAACACTGGCGAGTTCAATGAAGAATTCACAGGTATGGGCAGAGTACCAGGAAGCCACAGGGGCCATGAAGGGTGGGGAGGGTTCCTACCTCAACGTGAAGGGACAAAGGGAGGGGGCAGTTACTGGAACCCCAGTGGAGAGCATCAGGTGAAGACAGAGACAGGGTCACACAGGTCAGTCTCCAGGACACAGAGTAGGTGGAGAAGCCTGGAGAACTGATCTCTCCACTTCTCATGAATGTAGGAACTCTCTCTGCATGTGACACTATGTTCATTTTTTCCTTTGCAACTGACATTTGAGATTAGCATGATTCAGTGTTGAAGAACTTAGGCATTAGAATAAACCATCCTGTGAATGTGCTCTGCACCCTTCACGAACTGTGTGAGTACGTGCATGGGGCTGAATGTTACCAAACATTGCACGAGACAGTGCACATTAGCCAACATTATAATCGTTTCTGTTAAAACTGTTGTTGGGAATAGTTTCTTTATTTCTCTTTTTGTTGTATTTCATTTTCAATCCTCTACCTTAGGTCAGTCCTAGGAAAGGCCCGTGAACAGGATAAGGAGCAGAGTGCATCACGGGGTAATAAGTACTCACATAGGTATGTACAGATACATGTGCACACAGGCACACACACACAGACACACACACACTAGTGAATGCACACATACACAAAGGTGTGTACACACACCTTATCAGTAGGTCTCCAGCTGGAGCTTAAGAAGCAGAGAAAGAAAGAGAACAGATTACTCTTGTGGGATATTTTTTCAACTTCTAGCTATTGCAGGGTGAAACTGTCATGTATTTGGTGGAAGCCAAGGAGAGTAGGGAGCCACGAGGACTTACTGAGCATCAGGGGAAACCCCGCTTCTTACTACAGCACCATCTGCATGTCTGCTTTACTCACAACCCTGTTTCTTGCTTGCTTCAGGAGTGTCCACTGAAAACACACATCCTGAAATACTCCTGACCTTTTTTTTTTTGCTTTAAATATTGATCGTGAGAAAAAGCAAGAACACAAGCACAATTCAAAAGAAGCAGAAACTTTCAAGTTGTCTCTTCCTCAGCCAGAGAAGCTTGTCTCAGCAACTTTGACTAAATCCTTTTATTCTTAGTGAATTCTAAAAAGAGGAGGGATAAGGAAGCAGCTCTCACTGCATCTCAGAAAATAAAAACAAAATTGATGCAAATAAAACCCTTTCATTTCGGCTAATGTGTGGTGGGGAAGAGGTGGTGGTTCTAAGAAGTGTGGGATGGAAGCCAGACTGATGTGGGTTTAATTGCAGGGTCTGCTTCTAGTTACGAAATATGGATGAGTTACTCTATTTTCCTGGGAATCACAATTTTCATCAATAAAATGGAGTTGTTTTTAGAATTCAATATGACATTTACAGGGCTTAGGATGCTATCTGGTACATACCAAGTCCTTAATAAATATCACCCATTATTCTGATTTAAGTAATTTCCCGTATTAATGCCTGCTTAAGAACTATTTGCCTTTCTTATTTAGATCCGAAAGCTGTAAAACTTCTCCACACCCAATCCCAACACATGTATTGGCATTCTTTCTATAGCTCCATCACAGCTTCGCCACCCACCCTCGCTCCCCGCCGCCCTGCCTTCTTTCCTCTTCCCAGGCATTCCGCAGGAGCCTGGGCTTCTCTGAAAAGTGACTGGATGGCCCCACCACCTGCACGCCAAACAGTGCGCAACTGCTGTTTGCCTTGGCTGTTTGCTTGACACCAGCCTACTGCTGGTGGATGCCTGTACTTTTAGAAAGAAAGAATTTCCAAATGATAGCAGACTTCCAATTACATATTTGGTGTCTTAAATTTATTAGGCTTGCTGCAATGAACAAGCTGTCCTTGTTACCTGTGTCCAAGAGCAACTGTAGTTACAGAAATCAAATTTCTGTCCATTTTTAATATTTGCTTTTCATTTTAAATTTAAGAGAAAAATGCATGAGCCCCTTTTTTCCTAGGGAGGCTGTTGCTCCAATTATTACCACTGAGGTTTTTTTTTCCTTTGCCTTCAGTCCATCAAAGTGGTATCAACAAGGTTGACCTTTGACTCTTTTGCTCTGTCTCCCAGAAAACCAACGATAATATATCCAACCAGACAATGGTTTGTTATCATGTCATTTTGGGGGCAGGTATACATTTAATTGTAAGACAAAATTTCTTTCATAAGTCTGACTGGGGATTGTTTAAATTTGTTTTCATTTCTGTATCTATATTCTTCTTTCTTTGGTTAGTATCTTAGAAAACATTTCCAAATCCCCTGACTCCATCTCTTTCTCCTTCAGAGAGCCTGATCTTTTCCTAACTTCCTAAAAAAGAAAAAAAAAGCCCTTGTTTGTCCTCTTTTTTTCTTTTTTTTTGCAGGGGGTGGGGCAGGCAAACAATAAAAACAAAATAAAACACCCACACGCCCTGTGATAGGAGAGCTCCTCAGCGGGCCTCGGTCTCAGAGGGTTACTGGTCCCCACATACCGACCTCACAAAGCTACCCCAGGGGTAGCTTCTGGAGGAGGCTGGGGCTTGGCCCTGGCCAGCTCATGCAGAGCTGCCTGGCAATGCCTGGCATTTCTGCTGACAAATGTTCGAGACGAGAGGAAGGCGATAATCTTCAATCTCACTGAACACCTGTGAAAGGGCTTTCAGCTGTCTACCGGAACACGGGTCTTCAGAGAACAAATCTTTCTGTGTTCCATACCCTTCTAAATAACGGGCAACTCAGTACTTCTCTGTCATTACTTAGATTCTTTTCTGCTTTGGCTCAGTCCTTTTCTCTGCAGAATCAGTCCCAGGTCACTGAGAAATCTTGCTCCATCCATCGGGGCGCCAGGAGGCAAGAGCAAACGTTGTTCCTCCTCTCTAAGTATAGAGCTTCATTGCCCCACACCACCTGGATAGAACTCTCTCGATCTCTATCCCCTAATGCTCCTCTGTTATTCTTGTATGGATGATACACACATATTGGCTGTAAGAACTGGAGGCGGTGCGGGAGGAAGCAATGTCCCGGGGGGACCTTTAGGATAAAAGATGATAGAGGCGCTCAGCACGTTTATTCCCACCCCGAAATAGGGGAGCAGAAATAAAATCTCATTCTTGACCATGGCGTCATGTTCACCATGAAAACTTCTCTGCCACACATTAACTACAAATGGATGACTCAGGTCTGTGCCACCCAGGTTCTCCCTCCTCAGCTCTGTCTGTCTCCTCAGTGAGGTGCTCTTCCAATCCCTCCAATGTGATTGTTTCTTAAGGGTTAGGCCTCAGGGGGCCTCTCACGCTGTATCGCCTATGGAACTGTCTATCATCAGATTTTCTACATTTTCCTTCTTTTCACATGACTTCTTATTTCTTTATCTCTCACCTTGAGTTCCAGCCCCATATTTCCAAGTGACTTATGTGTGGACAATGCACTGTCAACAGAAACTCAGCATTTCTAAAGCAGAACTCTTCAGTTTTTTCTCATATGGGACTCCCTTCACAAGGTCAAGGGCTCTACCACACTTTCAGGCTTCCAGATTCAAACTTTTAGAAACATCTTAGGTTGGTCCCTTTCCCTTAATGCTCATTCAGTCATTCAGTACCTTGATTTTGTATACTACTTTATCATAATCATTTTCATATGTGTTATTTTTATTTTAAAGTAACTTTTAAAAGCTTTTTTCTTATTATGAAAGCTATTTTTAAGTATACTGCAGGAGACAAAACTAAAAAAATACAGAAAAACATGAAAAAGAAAATATGTCATCTATAGTTATACCACGCAGATAGTTGTTTTTATATTTCAATCATTGTTTCCTATGTTTTTATCTATATGTATATGTGGAAAGCATGGAATCACATAGTTTGCATTTACTGTATTACTTAGTAAAAAATTTTAAACATTTTTTATGTTATTAAATAATTGTTAGCTTTATGTCTGTCAATCAGGTAGATATATTGCCATTTATGTAACCAATCATCTAATGCTTTTATTACCATTTTACTATTAAAATAATATTTGATAAAAACCAATAAGACTCATAACAAAGGACTGACAGATTTTATAAAATACAAATAAAAACTGTTGTATGACTAATGACATGAATAAAATTAAAACAAAATGATAAGCTGGGAGAAATTATAAACAACATGTATAACAGAAAAGAGGCAATAAACATAATATATAGAGAGTGCCTTTAAGTAAGCTTGAAAAAGACCACATATACAGTATAAAAAGATAAAAAATGTTACAGCAGACAACTCAAACTGATCAATAAACAAGAGAAGAGCATAGGTGGGAAACACTGTCTCCTTGTTGTAAATGGAGCTAATATTTTATAACTTATATTTTAAAATATTTAGTTAATATGAAGAGGCTCAAAAGCTGTATTTGAAATCTAAACACCCGGAGATGATCACTGCTAACATTTTTAATGTCTTTTCTATATTTATCTAATAATTGAAAGATCTTTTGATTCCTATCAAAACATTCCTTTGCCTATTCTTAATATTTTTCTATAGCTATAGCAAAAAAAAATACAAAAGAAAAACTTGAGAAAATTTTAAAATTATACATTAATTATAACTGAAAACATAAAGTTGCATACTAAAATTATTATCACACAAAGTAGAATTTAGGACAAGAAATAAAGGCATTAAACAAAAATGTTAATTGTCGCTTTCTTTTGAAAAAGGCACACTGTACAACATCGTCTCTGATGTTTAAAATTACTTTCATTTCCTTATCCTTATTCACTTAACTTTTTTTTGCCTTTGCAATTGCTCCAACTTTTCAGATTATATTTCATTTCATGAAATGCATATTTTTAGAACATACTTTTTTCACAAAAGGTACTTTTAAATGACTCTGTCCTTAGCCTCTTAGACAAAATAATGTCTTTTCCCCCCATATCTTGCTAACCATTCCTTTTCCTTTTTTTTTTTTATTCTTTTCTACCTAGCCTTTAAGTTTGGGTTTTTGTAAGCTATGTCCTAGGTTTTGTTCTCCTTCTATTCTATCCTCTCTACCTAGGTGCTTTGAACCATAACTAGTACTGACTCACTATATTTTACTTTAAATCAAGTCTTCTGAGTGGCATGTCTGTTGGATCCCTTCTCTTAGAGTCTCAAGGTACATTGGGCTTAGTACATCTGAACTGAACTGATCATACTTGTTTCACTGAATTGCATCTTCTTCCATCCATTTGCACTGGCCAGGAAAGGTAGTTATCCTCAACGCCTCTCTTTTCTTCAGTGTCTAATTCATCTCCAATGCTTGTTTAATGCTTTTGTGTATGTTCATAAGGGATATTGGTCTATAGTTTAGTTTCTTATAATATCTACGGTTTTGGTATCATGTAATATTGGCATCAAAAAGGAGTTGAAGAGTGTTCTCTTCCCTATTTCCTGGAGGGGTTTGCGTAGATTTTTTTTTTTCTTAAGTGTTTGGTAGAAATCACCAGTGAAGTGGTCTGGGCCTGGCATGTTATTTTAGGTTTTGTTTGTTTATGGTATTATAATTCATGTACAATAGACAGTACATATTAAATATAAGAAGATTTGTTTCTACAATTCCTTCAAGATATAGGGCTCTTTAGGTTGTTTCTCTGTTCTTGATTAAGTCTGATAGTTTGTGCTTTCTAAGGATTTGTCCATTTCATCCAAGTAGTCAAATATATTGGTAAAAAGTACTTCATGGTACTCTTATTAGCCCTTTAATATCTGTAAAATCCATGGTGATTCCTCTTTTTTTAATAGCAGACATTATTAATAACTTGTGTGTCTATCATTTTTTTTCTTGATCAATCTGACTAAAGGGCTTATCAATTTTATTTAACTTTTTTAATAGACCATCTCCTTTTACAATTGAGCTATGTTCAAAATTTATTTGAGAAAAACAAATAAAACTTTCCTTTGCTGAAGAAATATGGCAAATCCATACCTATATTTTGCATAGAAATGAATTATTCACAATGGGAAATTTGGCATGATTTTCATATTAAATCAAAGAGATTATCAATTAAATTGTCAGCTTATAGTTTCCTAAACTTCACCAAAGACTCTCTATTATCATGGATCTGGGTAATAGGAGAGTAGCCAATATCAGACATTAAACCCAATTACATTTTAGGTTTTAGGCTGTGCCTTTCAACTAATATCAAAAGTCTACAAATTATACATTTTTCATCTTCATCTAAAATTGGAGAAAATATAAATAATGCTAATTTTGGACATATTGGTTAAATAATATGTCATATAATATTTACCCATATGGTTAGCAAAAATAAAAATATTGTAATTCTCAATTTTCATGAGGATAGGATAAAACTGGCACTCTTGTATATAATCAAAATGAATGTAAAAACTGCTATAACCTCTTTGCAAGAATTTTAAAATAAGTGTTAAATGCTTCCAAGTCTTTCATACCTTCCAAATAAATTTTTTTTTTCCTGGTAATTATTCCGAGGAAATGGTTAAATATGTAAACAAATATAAATATGTTCAAAAATGTTCATAAGTCAGTTATTTAACAATTTTTTAAAAAAGTTAGACATAATGTCCAATAACTGGGGAACAAATTTTAGGTAAATTTTAGTATGTTGACCCAGGTCAAATTGCCATTTTTTGTAGGTTAAAAGGATTGAATGTCAATACTTCAATCTAGTAGGAGAAACATACAATGGAATGTTATATGGCCACCAAATACAACTACGCAGGCTGTTTTTAATAGTGTGAGTAAATAATCATATATTGGTATAATATATATGGGATACAAAATCATATCTTTGGTATGCCTTCAGATACACACCCATGCACACACACAACAGGTGACCTGTAGTTGTCTTTGGGTGTTGGGATGTATTTTCCTTTTTTATGTTCAGTAATAGGACAGTGTTACTTTCACAATCGGGGGTGGGGGTTATTATTAAACAGAAACACAGGAACTGCCATTTGCTCAAATAAAGAAGGAGTACATGGGTCATAATCTTCAACTTAAAAGAACTCCCAAAGATCACTAACACTAACTAGATCAAGTACAAGGGAAAAAGAACTGGAACAAGTAGGATAATATGGGGATATTTGCTAGTATGTCTGGAGAGGAGGGAATTCACATATTTCCAGTGATTTTAGGTGACAAACCTCCCTAAGGAAATATGTTGACCTCTATGTCCCAAGAAGCCAACCACTGTTGAGACAGAGAACCCCACCACGAATGCCACAGGTCACCCTAACATGTGGCTGGGCAGGTCTGTATTGGAGAATGACCATCTTGCAATGCTTATTCTAGAATTCCTTATGAAATCAATAAAGTGCATCTGGAGAACAGACTAGTTAAGGTTATTTCCATCATTCAATACACGAAGTGAATGAATGCAGTGGAAAGCTAATACCCAATTTTAACTGATAAGAAAAATAAACAGTAGTGAGGAAGGAAGGCTCGCTAAATAAGTAGAGAGCAGGACACCCCACTGTGTGTAAAGTATTCTGTTGCCAGCCTACTTTCGATTTGTCCGTTTCTCCTCCCAAATGCTTTAAGTAAAAAATCACATCAACCTTAGGCAACTTATGACTTTTGATTCAGATATTTCTGTACATCTCCTGGGCTCTCTCAGGAAAGCCAAAGCCAGTTGTATATGACAGTGTTTTGACATTTGTGCATTCTTGGGTCCAATGGCCATAACCACCATTCCAGTCATTTTAAAATGCCATTTAGGCATTAGATGTATTTCTAGGAAAACACCATAAAGAATTTGAATTACCAAATTAAGAGTTCTAAACTTTTATTTAGGCAAACGAAGCTGCAAGAAAGATTTTCAAAACCAACCCACTTTATTTATTTTTGAGTTGGAAACTTAAATATTTTTTGCACACTAACTAGATTGCTAGAAATTTAGAAGAGATTTTAAATAATGCTGACTTTACAGTTTGAGAAAAAGTATCCACTTCTTTCAGGGAGGTGTGGAATAAGGGCTATCATTGCTAACTTCTTGGCACATTGAGAACTCATAGCAAACTTTGTGTCTTGAAAGGGGATTTTTCACACTGGTGCAGCCTTAGATAAAAATAATATTTATTTCCAATTTGCTTGGCTTAAGGTTTCCTTCCTTTATTTCAGTCTTTAAACACACCAGCACAATTTTATCCTCCCGCAATGGGGGCCGAGGCATGTAAGGACAAGGTGTTTGTACTGGACTTAGAGATGGCCGTTTTGCTAGGCAGGTTGGAAAGTTGTGCTGAGTCCAAAAGTCATTGGCTTGATTCTTACATGGAGCGTCACTCTTCTCCATTGCTGGTCTTTGAAGAGGACCCCAAAGAAAGTCAAAATTGGACAAATAAAATTTGGAGAAGACAGATGTGGAAGTTCAAAAAAAAAAAAAAGGAAAAGAAAAAGATGTCTTGAATACGACATGGTGGTGGAAAGATCTGTGTGGGCCAAGGACAATACAATGATGCCTGAAGGTGGTATCAGAAGAGGAGAGATAGAGTAAGGCAAGAAGCAGGGGTGTGAGTTTTGCCTAAGGCGGTTGCTGCGGTTGGTTCAGGGCAAGCTCATTCCTGTTACTAAGTAAATAACTCAGAGAGTGGCAGGGCAAGGGCATCAGCTTGGGATTCAGTAGTTATTTGTGAAACAGCAAGATGGTGGGTGGGAAGATCAGAAACCAAATTCTTATATTGGTACCCAGGCTATTGCTATAGTTTTGGGGAAAAAAAAATAGTCCGGAATAAACCTCTGGGGTTACCATCACATTATCACAGCGCACTCTCCATTTGGCTCTCCTGTGTGCAGCACAGAGCAGTGGCAGCCACACACTCAGTCAGCCAGCGTTACCCCTGGGCCCTTTTCCATCTGTGGTCTGTGAGGGCGGGTTATGCCTATTTTAAATCTTATTCAAGAGAGCACATTTTAAAGTAATAGTTTGTAAAATTAAAAACAAAAATGAAAACGTCCTTCCATTGCCATTTCACAATTCTGTTTAAGTGTCTTAACAATTCTCCTCTCATGAAGGTAGGAACTATCAAGAGAGTGAAGAGGAAGG
Source organism: Mormoops blainvillei (assembly GCA_004026545.1). Lineage (NCBI taxonomy): Eukaryota > Metazoa > Chordata > Mammalia > Chiroptera > Mormoopidae > Mormoops > Mormoops blainvillei. Next base: position 84,958 of record PVJD01005800.1, read on the forward strand.
GAGCTTCTGTGGGATGTTGTCAGATCCCATCCCTTCGGCTGTGTATCTGGATGCTCCTGGATTCCCTGCCTCCTAAATTATTTGCTAGCCTTTAGCACCAGTTTCTGGTCCAGCGATGCTTTGGGTTTGACTCCCAGCGTACTGCACACCCATTTGAACCCCACGTCACCCAGGCTTGTACTTCCCTGAGTGAGTCAACTGGACACTAGCTTTGTTCCTAACACATTTCTGAACTTCCTACTAGGTAGAAATGATTGGATCTATAGGAATAAAGACTATGGTCTAGACTAAATTAGTTATTAATGTTACCAGTATGAATAGCCCCTTCCCTTGGTCACCGTGGCCTGTTGGCTATTTACAGGGCTGCGCAAGAGAGACAGAGGTAGTAACGAAGTCACGATATCTCCCAGTCAATATTCACATCAACAGGAGTTAACACCGCCTTCCACTGCCATTCTTAATTCCCTTCAATCACTTTCACAGCCCACACCTCATGACTGGATGTGGGTGTAAGGCAGGAGAAACGCACAGCGTACCTGATGAATGTTGTCTCCTGTTTGGAGATACTTCTCCTTGGACATCTTTAACGATATTGATTTGGTCCAGTGGGCTCTTGCATCCTGTGCCACAAGCACTCATTCACGAATTAGAGATGTCTATGTGCTTCCTTGAAAGACGGACATCAGAGAAACTCTTTGCAGCACCTGTATCATTAGATCAGATAAATATCAACAATTTTATAGATCTTCCATATTACCTAGATGAAGGCAAGGCATTCTAAATGACGAGGGTATAGAAGTTATCATCAGAAAAATCTAATAGTTAAGAAAATTAAGAATGATAAAGATACATAATAATCAAAGAAAGAATAGGTATTATTAACCAAATAAAATTTGACTCTAGGTATTGATATTCTCTTCAGAAAAGTACTAACTAGTCACATGATTATTATATTTGCTACCATCTCCCAGTGAACTACTTTACCTGTTAACAGCAGGTAGTCAATCGAAAAGGAGGGATCTATTTATAACTCAGTAAAACAATTTCAAATTCATGGAAGGAAAGAAAAACAGAGAGAGTGAATTATTCTCACCCTTAATGAATTACCTTATTCTCACTTTTAATAAATTATCTTATTTAAAAACTGTTCCTTTTAGGTAAATTTCAAGCTACGTTTTTATGTGACAGTGATTGTACAATATGGCAAAATACATTTGACTTCACTTTATTGGATGTCTTTCTGAATATTATCAGAAAAGGAAATTTATCTATAATAACTTGAACCAAATATTCATGTCCATTTTGTATGGTTTAATTTGGGAAATATCATCTTACAGATATCACATCTACCTTAGCTGTAATAAAGATCACATTTAACAACAACTGAAGAACTTCTTGAATTTGTTCATTTTTCTTACAGTTGTATAGGAGAGTACAATAAACTCTGCATAAACAAAATGCCCCACTATAAATTAAAACCACAAGTATATTAAAATGTTATATATATAAATTTCCCCAGAGTCCTCATAAATGGGAAGAGGCTTAATCATAAAGTTATCAGAGAAATAAGTCCATTCTCTTAGGGATCGACAGGACTTGCTCACTGAAATTTTTCTCTCTCCTTTCAAAATGTGGGTTTTCTTTTAAGTATTGCCCACCTACTTCCAGGGAAATGCTATTTTGAAGGAACAGCTAAAAACATAAATTAATTCAATATGACTTCCTCTGGAAAGCCTGTCAGAAATGGTTTGAAGAAGTTCACCTGGATTTTGACAAAGTGATCTTTTATTTTTTTAATATATATTTTATTGATTATGCTATTATAGTTGTCCCAATTTTTCCTCCTTTGCCCTCCTCCATCTGATACCCCAATTCCCTCCAGCAATTTCCGCCCCTCCACCCCCCAGTTCATGTCCATGGGTCATGAATGTAAGTTCTTTGGCTCCTCCATTTCCTCCTAGAGTGTTCTTAAACTCCCCCTGTCTATTTTGTGCCTACCATTTATGCTTCTTAACCCCTGTACCTTTCCCCATTTTCCCCCTCCCCCCTCCCAGCTGATAAGCCTCCAAATGCTCTCCATATCTATGATTCTGTTCCTGTTCTGCTTGTTTGCTTAGTTTGTTTTTTTCGATTCAGTTACTGATAGTTGTGAATTTATTGCCATTTTAATGTTCATAGTTTTGATCTTCTTCTTTTTCTTAAATAAGTCCCTTTAACATTTCATGTAATAAGGGCTTGGTGATGATGAGCTCCTTTAGTTTTACCTTGTCTGGGAAGCACTTTATCTGCCCTTGTGTTCTAAATGATAGCTTTGCCAGGTAGAGTAATCTAGGTTGTAGGTCCTTGCTTTTCATCACTTTGAATACTTCTTGCCAGTCCCTTCTAGCCTGCAAAGTTTCTTTTGAGATATCAGCTGGTAGTCTTATGGAAACTCTTTTGTAGGTAGCTCTCTACTTTCCTCTTGCTGCTTTTAAGATTCTCTATTTATATTTAACCTGTGGCATTTTAATTATGATGTGTCTTGGTGTGCTCCTCTTTGGGTCCAACTTGTTTGGGATTCTCTGTGCTTCCTAGACTTGTGTGTCTATTTCCTTCACCAAATTAGGGAAATTTTCTTTCATTATTTTTTCAAATAAGTTTTCAGTTTCTTGCTCTTCCTCTTCTTCTTCTGGCATCCCTATAAATCAGATGTTCGTATGTTTGGAGAAGTCCCAGAGGCTTCTTAGGCTACCCTCATTTTTTTTTAAATTCTTTTTTCTTACTGCTATTCTGATTGAATGCTTACTTCTTCCTTATGTTCCAAATCATTGATTTGATTCTTGGCTTCATCCTCTCCACTGTTGGTTCCCTGTAGATTTTTCTTTATTTCACTTAACTTTACCTTCATTTCTGCCTGGGTCTTTTTTATGTAGTTGCTGTACTTGGTGAGTTCTTTCAGCATCCTGATCACCAGTGTTTTGAACTCTGCATCTGATAGGGTGGTTATCTCCATTTCATTTAGTTCTTTTTCTGGAGTTTTTTTCTGTTCCTTCACTTGGGCCATATTTATTTGTCTCCTCAATTTGGCAACCTCCCTATGTTTGTTTCTGTGTATTAGGTAGAGCTGCTTTGACTCCCTGTCTTAGTAGTGTGGCCTATTGTAGAAAAGGCACCTGGAAATAGTGTGGGGCAGAGCCTTAGGTAATCGCCAGGGTGAGGCTACCTGCCTCAATGCCTCTGCCTGGCTTCTGGAGCCTTGCCAGGAGGAAGCAGTGTCCTGGCCCTTGCCCTATTTCCAGTCACTTCATTTTCTCCCCCTATGTGATTGGTGCCTTTCTAGCTGTTGCCCTGGTGCTGAATCCCAGAGTGGGTAGGTCTGTGTAAGTCCTAAGTCTGAATGGGTCCTTTAAGAGGTGTCTCCTGAAAATCTGGCAGTTTCTTCCACCACCCAAACTCCCACTGGTTTTTACAGGCAGAAGTTATAGGGATTTATCTTCCTGGTACTGCAACCCTGGGCTGTGTGGTCTGGCCTGGGACTGGGATCATTTGCTTCTGAAGTATCCCTCCCAATTTTTATCTACCACAAGTGAATGTGGGACCACCTGTTCTGCCACCTCTCTGTGCCACACGGCATCTCTGCACCTCTCCACCTATCTCCAAGTCTCCATCCCTCCTACCAATCTAGATGAATGTGGCTTCTTTAAATCCTTGATTGTTGGACTTCCATACAGCTCTATTTTCTGATGATTCTATGTGATATTTGTTTTGTGGCTTGGTTGTAATTTTTTCTACAGTAGTGCAAGGTGGTGAAGCGTGTTTACCTATGCCTCCATCTTGACCAGAAAACTGATCTTTTATTTTTGTTTCTTTGTTTACCACCACTAGAAAGAAACACAGTAGACTTTTGACTGAGATGTAATGCAGGCTCAAGCCCTGAAGTCAGAGAAGGTGCAGTCCTGACATTCATGTTTATATCAAGCCACCACCATCAATCATAAAACACAGAAAAACAAAATTATTCTAGAAGGCTATGTACCCAAAGTAATATTTATTTACATATATATTTTCATGAATGCCTCCAAAAATATGTTTTCTGAAAAATATAAAATTTTACCAAAATTTGGAAAATTATCCCCAATTAACTGGCAGTAAAAGATTTAAGCATCAGGTCAGTAACTCAGCCATATCTGCTTCCAACCCTGAGACTTCAGGTTTTATGAAATCTTCAGAAAAACAAAAATGTATTTATTAAGCTTTTATTTGTTTTGTAATTTTGAAAATACTATTTTAACTATTTTAGTGCAAATGACTCCTTGGTTCAGTCTAGATAAGCAAATAGCCTAATTAATAAAATTACCTTCTGACTATAATATTTCTCGTCCTATTTGTCCTCATCATTTTGAAAGAATAGAAGCCAGCATTTAAAAGCCAATGTAAATACTTGAAGTCAATGGACTTATTCAGAAAGAATTTCTGGTCACTTCTAAAGGTGCAGCATTTTTTAAAGATTTCATGTAGTCTGCCTGTTATAAGCAATTCAAAACTTTTTTATTCTCCTTAATGTGGAGTCATAGCTTTGACTAAACTCTTTTTTTTAACCAAAAGTATATTTAATTAATGGACAGTTTAACTCAAAATATAGCTCCACAGAATACTTATGAACCAGTAGACGGGAATAATATAGTTTAGTTTAGGAAGAAAACATTGGCTTAGCCTTTAACTTTTTTTCCTAACTATATTTATAGTTTATATCTTTCCATAAAAAACAATTAAGATAGGTTGAAGATTTCTCTCTATTCTTGTGTACATTTTATAAATAATATATATGCATACATTCAACCCATGAAAAATGTTTGCTATATTACCTAGCAACCTGGGTTTGTCTCTGCTCTTCCCCCTGGAAATTTCCATTCTTATTTTTTCCCCACCCCACTTCAAACACTGGTAATCCGTACTCTATTTCTTGCTCTTTTAATTCTAATTCTATTCTATTTTCTCTCCTTTTTCAGGAGCAAAGTTTACAAAACGATGATTAGAAACCTGTGTTTTTGGGGAGGGTGGTCTGAAGAGTCTTTCCAATTTATTGCAAATATTGAAATCATGGGGAAATTTACATAAAAATCCTTATCCCTGTCTTTTCTTGAAAAATTGTAAGCTCAAACTACACTGGTCTTACATCCCGACATGACTACCATCGGCTGAAGCTGAGTAGAGATATGGCATATTCTTTCTAATTTGCCACTGTTCAAACACTCCTGTCTTACCCCCAGCCTATTTCATTCATTTATGCAATTTCTCATTCTTGTAGGCATTTATTTGGGCTTAAAACCCCTATTCCAAAGTCTCGTTTCTTCCCTACAACTCAACTGCTGCAGTTTGCTTAAAGTTAATAATGGCTTCTTTTTGCTATCACTAGTGACTTTTGGGCAGAAGGCTTCCTTCTTATAGTTCTGTGCTGGTTGAATATGGGGCCACTGAAATGAGATTCGTGTTCACCCAGAGGTAATGCACCTCCTATTATCCCTGGACTGTCATCCCACACATTTCTCCGTCAAAGCAGTTCTGGTCGTTTACCCTTTTGCTTGCCACTGAACCTGATCCAGAAATGTTAATTTTGTCTTCAGTAAATGTTTGATTTTGTGGCTCTGTTTAAATAGTGGTTTGTGGTTATTCCTTGATTTCACTCTGATCCATTAAGGACCTGTACTTTTACCAGTCATTTCAGGGATGTGGAGCATGTGACAGAATAGGAACTGAGTTAGGGACTGGGAGACATGACTGTTGGTTCTCTGCTTCACTACTTAGTAAATGTGTGATGTGGACATCTCAAAACTTTCTGAGATGTAAAATTGTCGGAAAATAGTTTCTTCGTGGGTCTGAAGCTTCATTTATTTGTGTTAGTATTCACTCATATTCAGCAAAATTCCATGTATATGATCTCATTTGATATCTGTGTTTTACAGATGAGAAACATTTAGGAAGAAATGACTTGCCTTAGATCATAGGACTCATCCATGAATGAAGTAGGCCTGGGATCTTGGTCTTCTGGTTCCCAGATTAGTCTTTATTCAACACTGAGACATAGCACTTCCCAAAAGATCCTGCCTCCTTTGAGGTACGCTTTCTACAGTTCTGTGTTGTCAGAGCCCATGATCTCTTTTGTAGCAGCTTCAATCTATCCGAATGAGAAGGACTGTGGGCAAAGGGCCTTTCTTCCACTCGTTTTTGCTTCTTCCACTTTTCATGGTCAGTTTCATTGCCTGAACCTAATCAGAGTTCACTTTATCACTAGTGAACACATCGTTAATAGCACACATGCTCTAATCTCTAAATTAATTACATATAGGGTACACATAAAATTTATTATCCTCACCTGGACCCTTTGGAGAAAGGGAGTGGCACTTGTTATTAGTCTTAAAGAACATATACAGGGCCCAGCACAAATAACACCCCTTTCTATTACAAAATCATAAGCATGTAATTCTGTAACATAACAATATCACACTTAAGGACACCACACGACATTTTAGGTGAAATGTTCAAATTAAGACTATAAATTTTACACCCATATTATTATCAACCACAATCAAGCAGGCGTTACTTCTGTCAGACCCTGTATAAACTGGGACAATGATTCTCCTCATTATGTAAAGCATTTGCACAGTGCTTCGCAGACAGTGAGTGTTAAATAAATAGTAATTATGAAAGGAGACTTATCAAAAGAGGTGAAAAGAGTTGATAATTTACTAAAGAGTCAATACACTTGAGAGTCAGTCCCTTAAAAACTAATATACAGCAATAGGTTTCTGGTGAAAAAAAGTTTTATTTTTTATATGTGATGTGGCATTTGAAGTCTAGTAGACTTTCCACCTAGGAACCAAACTGGAAGCGTTAAGAATTTTTGTAGGCAAACTTACAGGTGAAGATATTTTTTTAAGGAGATGAACTGGGAGACAAAGAGCCAGAGCCACAGAAAAATAATCATTATATAATTGGGGATATTGAAAATAATATCTCATAATAAAACACTAGAATTCAGAGAAGATACTTCTTGTTTTTCAGGTTACCTTGGAATATTTGTTATTGTTTAGTCTCATTTTTATGGGTAAAGAGACTAAATTGAGAATATTTTTAAAGCAGTTGGCCCCGGATGAATTTCCCAGGATTAGAAAACAGTGCTCCCAATTTCCAGTGCCATATCCCAAGATACACATAACTTACTTTCTTACTGGTATTCTATAGGATTATCTGTAATGCAGGGCTGCCTTTGTAGGCTATCATTTTTCCTGGGGAGCAGGCGTGCTGAGAGGCAATCCATCTTATTCCCTTCCTTCCAACTTGAGACTTGACCCCTGATCTCTGAGGTCTGATCTCTAATGTTTCAGCACCAGCTGCAACCCAATCCTTCAGTGAGCTCAGCTGAGCTAAATTAATCTAATTTTTTTAGCCTTTGCACCCTAGATATCAATCTCCTGGGCAGTTAGTACTCCCTGAGCCAGGCATGGATTCCAGAACCCCTTATCACTGCCCCCTTTGTACTCCAGCCCCCAAGCTGCAAACGGTCCTGTGGGCACCACAGAGCTACACAAACATTTGTCCCCACAGCAGACTGGCTTCCTCAGGCCACTGCGCCTAATGAGCTGGCCGTTGCCCGTAAATCAAGTCAAGCATACACAGTTCGGGCTTTCATCAGGTGAGCCCCGTTCAGCAATGCCTTTGAAGGAGGGGCCCCTGTGGGTTGCAGGGGCTGTGTGCTGCCCAGATAAACACCCCATCTCAAAGATGTTGTTCTGTTTTGCAGACAGGCTTGTCGTTAGTGGGAGGAAGCGGCTTGGGTTGCCAAGTACCAGGAGCAGACTGATGTGACTTGGGAGCCAAGGAAAAGAAACACACACACACACACCTCCTAAAGAGCCCAACTGGAGACATGAGGCAAGCAGAAGGTGAGAAAGGTTCACATCCCATTCTCTCATCCACAGATGGGCATGACCAGGCAGTCTGCAGAGAGGTGGCACGTGTGGCTTCAATGGGCTCTGTCACTAGGACCTCCGACAGTGCTGAGGCAGACTGAGCACCAGCTTGGGGACCGTCCCCCACTGCCTTCCCATCTTTTCCTTGCTGAAGCCTTTCCAGGCTCCTCTGCCTGTTTTGTGTCTTCTCTGCACTTCCTCTGGAGTTACAGTCTAGAATATTTCATCAATTAACTTTCAAACAGTAAACAAGACTGAAATAGCATAAGATGATCTCTTGTGCTTTTATTTTTTTTCCCCATCTACAAGGGCAAACTACGAGGTCTGCCCAGAAGGTATGCAGCCATGTAATATGAAAAATAGAGATATTTATTGAGTAAGATATAAGAAATGTTGTACATAGGACAATGATGCCTCAGTCCCCTTCAAAGTAGGCACCTTGGAACCTCACACAGTTTTCCCAATCATCATCAGCTGCCCTGTCATATTTTCCTGAATCTCATCGGTGGCCTGAAATCTCTTCCCTTTCAAATGGTGATTTTAGTTTTGGGAAAAGCCAGAAGTTGCAAAGCACCAAATCTGAGCTGTAGGGGAGCTGAGCCTTTTGGGTGATTTGATGTTTCACCAAAAAGCTCTGTAGGAGGTGTGAGGCATGAGCAGGCACATTGTTGTGATAAAGCTGCCGGTCACCAGTTGCCTAGAGCTGTGGCCTTCTGAATCTGAATAGTTTCTGTGGAGGAATGTTCAAGTTTAGTGCAAAATTTGATGCAGATTTGTTGCTCTACTTGATCAGTTATTTTGACCGTGACAGCCACACAGTATACATGCCCACTCAATGGTGGCATCTACTGCCCCCACTGACTAGTACAGTGAAGTTGTCATTGTTCACATATACTCATTCCAGTCTGCTCTCCTTGGCAACCAGGTTATATAGATGCCACACAAACTTTTCTCATTATATTTACAATGCCTGGACTTTCTCTGGACAGATCTCATATTTTCTACATTGGTTTAGAATCTCTTTCCACTTAGTACTCAGCAATTTTGTATTGATGTTTTCAAAATTCCTTTAGAATTGCTCCATTTTATTCATTCATTAACAATAATAACAACATTCAGTAAATATTTACCAAGAACCCAAAATATATCAGACACTATTCTAGGGTCCAGGGATATAGTGATAAGCAAGACAAACACCTGTATTCTATGGGAGAGAGCAGACAGTCAATGAAAAAGCTGGTAAATACAGCATGCCATTTTAGAAAGTAATCAATGCTAGAAATAAAATTGAACTGGGAGAGGGGATAAGGAGGGGTAGTTGTGTCAGTAATGACCATTGGCATATTTTCAGGAAGGCATCATACAAGGCCTCTGAAAAGACCATACTTAAACAAAAGCTTACTTGAAGTGAGGGAGCCAGAGACCTAAAGATCTCGGTAATAACATTCCAAGCAGAAGAGAGGGCAAAGGTCCCAGGGTGAGATGAGAAGGTGACTCGAGGGACAGGGAGAAGAACGGGGAGGCTGAATCACAGTGAGAAGAGCTTCCTGAAGGAGATGGGGTCAGAGAGGCTGGCAGGAGCCACGACTGGTATCAGTGCTACCAGGAGGGACTAGGCCTGGAACATGCTACCTCCCAGCAAGGGCATCAATAGACATTATCTCATTTAATCCTCAGATACACAGCCCTAAAAAAGCATCACTGTCCTTTTTGCAGCTATACACATTTGGGCTCTAACTGGCCAGGTGGCTCGCTGGAGATCACCCAGATGGTAAGCTGCTATAGAACCAGGATCTGAAGCCAGAGCTCAATTATAATCCCCTGTTTTATGCACCATAGCTTCCCCCTACCCTCACCAGAGGGAGATGACAGTTTTGTTAGTGACAAATTTTAATGTTATGAATAACATAGGAACAGAAAATATAATTTATGCTCATTTGAGTTGTATAACACTGGCAGTGGCTACTTTACCTTTGTCATTGTTATTGTTCTGCTAAACAATTGGTAACAGTTATTCCTACACCCAGACAGCCTCCTGTTAGATGTGAAGATTTGAGTGAATGGTGTCAGGATGATCACTGCACAGAGATCATATAGTTCAGCTAAATATAACCTTACAAGGTATTAAAGTTGGTCCCATTCATCTAAATGAGTGTTTCACAAACTTTAATCATTTGAAATCCATCTTGAATTTTCTTTTGCCATATTTTTGTAATGTTATCTAATATTTTTCTTTAAGTTGACTCAACCTTTTACTTAAATTAATATGTTTACAAAGGAAACTTTACATTTCTGTTATAAACAGAAAGCCAATATAATTTGTCATAAAAAGTATATATTAATACAAATAAATGTGTCATTTCCATTTTGTCTAAAATTATCCAAAGTACCCCAAACAGTATGAGACAAAGCTGTGGGCAACACGGACCTGAATTACCTCTTTCTACAACAACAAAATAGGTGACAGCTAAGTATCCCTCCATAGAATAGTCTCTGTATTGTTCATGTACGTTATATCATTCTCAACAACTACATTTTAGAAGCTTAGAAAAATTTACTTCAGTGCCTTTTAACTTAGGCAGAACACTAGCTTTATGTCTTGCATGTTATTGGTAGTTAAATGATATAGTACAAAATATTGTGGTCCAGGATGAATTCCCTCTTCCACTTCAGTTGCTCAAGACAAGTTAGAACTCAGTAATTAATAAAAATTTACTATTGCGCCCTGGCTTGTGTGGCTCAGTGGATTGAGTGCCGGCCTACCAACCAAAGGGTCACTTGTTCGATTCCCAGTCAGGGCACATGCCTGGGTTGGAGGCCAGGTCCCCAGTAGGGGGCGCATGAGAGGCAACGATAAGTTAATGTTTCTCTCCCTCTCTTCCTGATTCCCTTCTCTAAAAATAAACAAATAAAATCTTTAAAAAATTAAAAAAATTTTTACTATTGAAATTATCTTCCTCCACCTTCCTTCCTTTCATATTCCTCTTTAAAGATCTCACCTACGGTCCCGCTTAGTTTCCTCTTCTTCAGCTACAGGGTTATCTTTGGATGTGGAGAGGAAAAAGAAGATATGGATCAAAGAAGGAGACGGCTGTGTAGTTTTACTCTATAACTGCACAGACCTAGGTCCTTTCCTTTTAATTTCCATTGTTCCTATTTTAATACAAGGCCTGAATACGCCTCAGATTATTTCAAAAACCTCGGAGTGGATCTCTGACCATTGCCTTTTCTCCCCTTCCTACACCAAGGCAGCCAACATGTAGTAACCTTCAAAAACATCACTCTCTCATTTTAAAAACTTTCATTAGTTTCCAGTTGCCTCTGGAAATAAGTAAAGAAATAAGTAAAGAATTGCCTTATTTCTTAGACATTCAAAGTCTTCCACAATATTCTCCAATCTACTTTTGTCTCACACTTCTATAATCCACTCCCAAAAATATCGGATGCCCCGAGTCAAATAATCCCCAAACTTTTTTATATTAAACCTTTGTTTATGTTGTTAGCATTTATATAATTTCCTTATCATCTCTAACTCTCAAAATCCCACCTATGTCTTAAGGTCCATTCCAACTACTGTCTCTGTTGTAATACAAAATGCACATGGATGCGGAGATATAATCACTGTATCTTTACCTTGTTTCAAACTTCACTAAGAGTTAAAAGCAGATTTTTAAACTGAACGAAAGGAGGTCAGTTTGTACAGACATTATTCCTGCTTTCACAACTTTGCTATTACATAGCGTGTGCGTGTATTATTCTTCTGTGAATACCTTGTAAGACCAAATGCGGCATTTGTAACAAGAATTTGAATAACCATGTTTTATTTTTTTTTTTACCAGGAGAGAAGTCAACGGTTGACTGCATAAAATTGCCCTGTTTGAGGAACTGAAGAAAGTTACTCACTGGCTTCATTATTAAATCTCCTGAGGAAAGAGAAGAAATGAATTTCATTGGCCTCTGTCTCACTGCTCTATTTAATCGTATTTACTTTCAAATATCATTTCCTTTCGTCAAATACACAGAGACTCTTATTAGAGACTTTCTAATGACAACTCCTCCCTTGTATATATTTTTATGACCCCGAAACCCTCAATAATAAATAAGTAGATATTTTACTATCTTGAGATTTTTCATCTTAGTGAAGAGACTCATGGATGTATACATGTTCCCTGTCAAAGAAAAGAACCGCCTGTGTTCCTCTGAAGTGTGCCCCAGCCCGGATAAGTGTGGGCGCTCTTCAGCTGCCCTTACCGTGTGCCAATGACTCTGAGATGAGAAAAGACTGGCAAGTATGGAGACTGACATACAGGGGTTCAATGAGTCATATGTTCCTGGAATCATATTATCAGAAGCTGAACTAGATTTTGTTTCTCGTAATAATCCTCTAGCACTCAAACAAGGAGTACGAGAAATGTGAAAGTCGCTTGTGTATGAAGAAAGAAAGCATGCTAAAACATAGTCGAATAATTATGGAATATGTTGAAGATTTATATTTAACAACTTAATTCTTAACCAAAAAGTACAATGATTCGTGTTCTTCATAATATGCAGAAATGCAAGGGTGCATCTTTATCATCATTGGAATCATTGGTAAGAATGCATGTACCAAGACGGTACTTATGTAGGTGTGATGTTACTTATCACGGTACCCGTTAGAGAAAAGGCTCATTTAAATTTTAGGCAAAATGCTCGGCAAATGTTCTCCCATTACAAATATTGGCCATTTGATTGGCTGGAAGTCATGGAAACCATTGCAGCCCAAGGCCAGAAGCTGACCAGTCACGAGGTCTCTGTGACCTGTTGTACTCTCCAAACCTTCCTCCCTGTCAGCACTTCCCTTCCATTGCAGTCATGGACATTTGCTTGTCCCCTAAAAAGTGGCTTTTCAAAAACTGTCAGAGCCAGGGGATGGTCACTGGGTTCCCTCAGACAGAATCGCTTTCCACCCCTGCCCCCACCCCCACGGGTATGTGGCACTTCTGGCGCCAACCAGCTCCAGCAGTTTTTGCTCAGACCTTCTGGGCGCCTGTCAAAGACCATTTGTGACAGGACTTGAGAAAAATAACAAAGCAGCTCTCCCCTCAAGCCCTCTGAGGAATGTGAAAACTGAAGTGGGGACACATAGGCTCTTTGTAGCCCCAGGTACACAGTGTCAGCTGCCTTCTCTGGCTGGCAGGGCCAAGTGACAGAATACAATGAAATGCTCAATTGGGCTGTATCGGGCTAGTCAGGACAGAGGATACATTTTATTAAAGAAAGTAACATTGTGCCTCCTGCCAAACTGAGGTAATTTCCTTTCCTTTCCTATACTTCCTAGCATTCCAGATTTATACATTTTAACAGTATTTGCCAGAGCTCACCTGAAGAAAGCAATTCTCAAATAAAAAACTTAAAGAAATATTTTTGTTCAGGGCCCAGACCCATAAAGAATAACTACCATAGGCTTAAAAAATCACAACCTAATTTTACAACTAATTACTTAAATAAGCCAAATAAACAGACCAGTTTTGTCTCACTTAAAAAAAGCCAGAAGTATATAACCTGGCCTGGAGTTTGATAGAGTCAAAACAGAAAATGTCTCACCTCATGCTATCTTCCCATTTGCATTTCATTTAGTCAATTATTTTGTCTCTGAGGCCAAGATTCTTGTATAAATTTAAACACATATGTTTATTTGACAAAAATAGTGATCAAATTTTAATTACTAGAGTTTTTAAAGACATGTTAAATAAAGTCAGATCTTTCTCGTTAATGACCTGTAAGCCAACAGAGACTTTAATTTGATTCTGGACCTTCTGGAACCAGTAAGGAAAGAGACTCCTTCAGGTAAATTGCCTGTTCAAAGAGTATGGAGACACGCAAAGTGTCGCACGATAGGTGATAGGATAAAGAAGATATGGTGCATATATACAATGGAATACCACTCAGCCATAAGATAAGATGAAATACTGCCATATATGAATGTATCTTGCAAAGGGAAGTAAGTCAGACAGAAAAAGTTAAGAACCATATGATTTCACTCATATGTGGGATATAAAACTGAAAGTAGCAAATGAACAAACAAGATGGACAAACAAACAAAAACCCACAGACACAGACGATAGTATGGTGGTTGCTAGAGGGAAAGGGAAGGAGGTAGTAAAGGGTAAAGGGGGTGAAATGTATGGTGATTAAAGATGATTTGACCATTCAATATACAGCTGATATATTATAGAATTGTATACTTGAAACATATCATTTATATATATATTTTATCATATATATAATTTTATTAACCAATGTCACTTCACTAAAGTGACATTTAAAATTTTAAATTAAAAAAAATTTTTCTTTCAAAAAGAACACCAAATAGGACCGAGCGGTAACTCCAGCAGTCAGTTTGGGAGAGTTAGCATTTCTCTCAGAGTTACTCTGGTGGTGCAAAGTCACCAACTCATGAGTGTAATTGATATAGGAAAGAAAGGAACAAGGGTGACACTTATCATATCTATGGTATATGGGTCCTTTCATGGGACTTTCACACACATAATCTCACTTAGTCCTCGCCACACTCAATCAGAATAGCTCATAGTACAGTTTAGGAAACCGAGGCTGAAAGATATGAAGTAACTAGCCCCATTCCCAAAGCCAAAAAGTGGTCAAATATTCAGTAAAACTATTGTCCCTTTTATCAATCAATTAAAAATATGTTCATTCCATTCAATTCAACACACACTGTTGGATTCCCTGGGATTTAATACATATACAATGTTGTCTCATGAGAAATCACAGGGTTTTGAAGTTCATTTATTTATTCACACTTCCTTCAGTATTATAATTAATGATAAATCAATATTAATTGAAAAAGGTCCTATATTAAAAAGGTCCTATTAATTGAAAAAGGTCTACAAAAGAGAATAATTCATTCTTCACTGGATGAAAGGTGCTAAGGTGTGTTGACTTAAAAGCAGTGGTCCAGCCTTTTCAATGTAAAAACTTCTTTTGTCTGTCAAAAAGATTTGGGTACCCCATTTCCCCCATGATAGGACTATATATTTAACATCTTTTAATTGAGAAAATACATATCTGCCATAACTTGATAACTGTTGGATATAGAATTTTTATTTCAATACCTTATTTACTAATATTGGCAAAACTTGAATCCATATATTAAATAATACACAGAAGAAGCATCAAAAGAGTTCAGACACATGGCTATAATAGTATCTTCCCTCCAAGTATCTACGACTCATATGTTGAGGACCATTGTTTCAAACATCAAGAAAGAAGACAAATGTGTGAAATAAGGAAGCACTGATCTGCAGTCTGTCTTGGAGAGGATCTCTAAGAAGAGAGTTGTTTTAAAAAGGAAACTAGGAAAGGGGGTCACCTGACATTGACCTGGAGAATTTAAATAATCTATTTCATGGGGTCAATTTCCTGGTAGCCTCTATTTGTTTCCTGAGCCTGCTGTAACAAATTACCACAAACCAGGTGGTTTAAAAAAACAGAAATTCATTCTCCCACAGTCTGGAGATGAGACGTTCAAAATCAAGGTGTTGGGAGCAGGGCCACATTCCCTCCATAGCCTCTAGTGCCCAACCCTTCCTTGCCTCGCGCAGCTTCTTGTGACTTTAGGGATCCTCCGCCTTGTAGACGCGTCACTTCGACCTCCGCCTCGGTCTCCTGATGGCCTTCTCTTCCTCCACTGTGTCTTCCTTTTTGCTTAAAAGGACACTTGTCATTGGATTTAGGTGAACCCAGATAATTCAGGATGACCTCCTCTTGAGATCGTTCACTTCATTATATATGCAAAGGCCTTTCTAAATAGAGTCTCATTCACAGGTTGTAGGAGTTAGGATAGGGACATATCTTTTGGGGTTTCACCATTCCACCCACTACAGAGCTCAACGCCTCACTTAAAGCCCCTGGTTTAGTACAAGGAAAACTATGGTGTCAAGATGGTTAAAAAGTAATCGCTTATGAATTGGCGGAGTCGCAGGGGACTGAGTTCAGGGGTCTAAGTGACCACTAAGGCATGCTTAGTTCGTCTATCAGCTACCTTCTGAGGGCTATAGAAAGGTACCTTGCCTTTAAATATACTTTAAAATGTGCTATAAAACATGAATTATACTTTAAAACATGAGATAATTGTGTTGCTTTTTTCCTGATGATAATAGCAATGCATGGTCATTAAAAAGCATTTTAAAAAATCACAGAAAGAAAAATGAAAATAAAAGAAGCTAACTATTCCATAATTCACAGAAAAATGAGTTTCGCTATGTTTCCCGTCACTGCTCTCCCTGCCTTGACTGCGCACTGCTAATATTAGACTCCATGAATCTAACCAAGTTAAATGATTTATGTTTAAATTTTAAACATGTTTATTCTAAAAATATGATATTAACATTTTAAGATATAACACCACTAATACCCATTAATGAGAAGTCAAGATTTATAAATTTTGATTTCTAAAATGATACTCATAATTTTCTATAAAATGAAACAATTTTTTATTAAACATTCCATACCTTGATCATGACTTTATCATAATCCTGCTCTCTAGTCATATGTGTGAGAATATATATCATCTCACTTAATCATTACCATAGCTCTCAAAGCTAGACAGATTTCCGTAAAAATAGAAGTAAGGCTTCAAAAACCTAAAGCAATTGGCTGCAGACCACTCAGCAGGCAAGTCGCAGAGCTGGGAGCAGAGCCCAGACCATAGAACCACAGAGGCACTAAGCCATTTGGCTTCAGAAATAAAGTTACTGGGGTTTTGATGCTTGGTTTGTTACAGGCAAGGTGCTCGTACATTCCCTCGTTCCTTACCTTATTCCTTTACATACTTATACACATATGTTCTACCTTTACATACGTTCTTTCATTTACTTTTTTGACTCAGATTGCAAACTACATTTCTCCATTCTCATTTTACTAAAAAAGAAACAATTCTTCCTACCCTTCATAACCCTGGAGACGGGAAGAAATGACACTGTGGGAGTGCCGTTTAGTAGCAGAGTATAACAAACTAACAATCCAGTGCTTGTTGTTCTTTCATTTTTCCTTCCCTCTCTCGATATTTCCCAAATGGTGGCAAATATAACTAACCTCACATTAGGCCCAGAGGAAGTGTAAGGTAATTGAGTGTCGACTTTAAAAAAAATTTGCTGAAAATATGTTATAGGTATATACAACAAACCTTATACTTCATTTAAAATTAAATTTCCTTAGTATATAGCATACTTGTTTCACTGTACTATTAACTGATACATGTTAAAAGTAAGAATCAAGAATACTTACTGATTCTTACTTTTAATATCAGAATTCTCTAGTACATCTTCCCAAACAGTGTATGTGCAAATATATATACAGAATTTATAATTCACATGTATTTAATTTATAATACATATAAGTTATAATAGTATATCATATATTCATAATAAAGATTTCTATACCTGTATATCAATATATATTAATATGTGTATATACTATATCAATAATTAATTGTAATATATTATATAATGCTTTTTTATTATATTTTTTAAACCAAATATTAGATGTGGAATGTTTCTTAATGCCTCTGACTTGTTAACTGTGTACACGACTGAATAACATCTCCTTTTAAATAATTACCATTGTTTATTTGTCCATTTTCCTATTGCTAAGCATTTAGGACACTTTTTTTCTATTACAAACACCGCGGAAAGGAACATTTTTACAATAATCTTTGTCACCATCTCTGGTTATTTCCTCAGCATAGATTCTTAAAGCAGATTTATTACATCAAAGCAGAAAGGAGCATTTTTATGCTAATCTTTGTCACCATCTCTGGTTATTTCCTCAGCACAGGTTCTCAAAGTAGATTTATTACATTTTAATGCTCTTCATAAAAATTGCACACTTGCTTCCCAGAGTTTAGCAAATCATCTTTCTAGCAGTTCTTATTTTCCACATCCTTACAAGAACAGCATATTATCTTTTTTAAAGTATATGCTACGGTTATGTGAAGGAAATTATCCTTAGCTTTATTTAGTGTTTCTTATAATAACTGTGGAAGGACATTTTTTAAAGAACTGTTTTTTAGTCTTTTGCATGTTCTCTTCTGTGATTTGCTCATGTTCTTTGTGGCATTTTCCACTCAGCTCTGAGTGTTGTATCGATTGGAACTTTCTTCCCTGTCGATGGCCAGAGTGCTGTTCTAATGCATAAATATGACTGTCAGAAGGAAGCAGTTAATTCTTCATTTTTTCCATGATGATAAAGTGTTGCCTGCACTGGATTTGATTTTCTCATAACATTTTATGAGAAAACATCTTCTGATGCTGGAGGCCCTGAAGGGCAGCGGTATGATACAGACTGCTGCTGATGATTTGAGAAATATAATCAAGTGACAAGTAGCTTAGCCATCTTGAATTCATTCTGAATGATGATAAATAACACTTTCTTCGAAGAATTAATTTCAAAGTATATTTTCTAATATTTTAGCCATTTTTCTTTTTAACTAAGTTACAGCACATTTGGAAATGATTATTTAAATGCGAGAACACTTCCCTAAGTGTTCTGTGCATTTCTTTTACAATTCCAGATGAGCCGTTTACCTTCTGGCTATGGTGAAAAGAAATGTCATCTCATTTAAGTGCCATATTTGGCCTAGACAGGAAATCTTTCTGATACCCTGTGTAAGTAAGTACTTCTCAAATACAAGTCTCACGTTTCCATAGACGTTCAACTGTGAGGCCCTGACATTGGGACAAGCTGGCTCGGTCAGCCTGGGGTACCCACCACACCCTAGCTTCTTCCCGTGTGTCTACGTCTGTCTTCTGCAATGGAGCCACAGGGAGTCCCTCATCTGTTAAAGTGGAGAAATAGCAGTGTAGTAAGGTATGAAAACTCCTCGTAGGCAAACAGTCTCCGTTTCTCAGAAATAGCAAGAAATTGCACAAAGATTGGCTGGAGGCTTCAGGTAGAGAACAAAAAGACAACCTATGATAGCATCTGGAACAGAATGAGACTGGGGCCACCAGGACATAAAGTTACAGAAAACAGGCCACGGAGTCCTAACAGTACAAGGAGTCATAACAGAGGACCAGCGCACAGAGAGGCTGCTCCTTGGGAGTGTGTCAGGGGAGGCCCGGGTAGGGGCACATTCTGAGGTGCCGCTCCATGAAGTCTGTTCCTTTTTTTTTTTTTAATAGGGGCTCAGTTTCCACTGTGGCTGAGCTGGGTAGTAAATATGACAATTGGTTGCAATGGTGACTTTAAACCTATAAAATACTGAAGTGCTTTTTGAACCATTACAAATATATTGGGTTGGCCAAAAAGTCCATATGTTTTTTCCCATAAAATAAAAGACACATTTCTCATTTTCACCAGTAACTTTAGTGATTTGGATATTTTGAGGATGTTGGCTTTCTCTCTCATGGTATAACACTGACTGTTCTCAATTAATGTCTTGATCTGATTGCTATCAACTTCAACTCATCTACCCGACTGTGAAGCATTGTCTAGTGAGAATCCTCCAGCACGAAAAGTGTGCAGGCCACTTTGGACATGTTCGATCAGTCACAGCACCTTCTCCATGCACTGCACAAATCTTTTTTGTGTGTTTCAGTTGCGTTTTTACTTTTCTTGAAATAATAAAGCATCATATGCCAAAAATGTTGCTTATTTTCTTCCACCTTCAATATTAAAATGGCTGTACCAAAATTCATCAATTTCGATGTTTTTTTTAAAAACGCACACTGATGTGACAGCCGTCACAATACAATCTGTTTCAAACAAACAAATTGTTTTGAATGAAGTTAAAGACAACTAAGCTCTGCTAGAGCAATCTTATGGAAAAAAACCATACAAACTTTTTGGTCAACCTAATGTTTTATTACTATACTTTATATTATGACATGCGGTGTTAAGACTATATTTTTATTTCTATTTTTTTAAACACACGTGGACTCTTGACCACAGTATTTAATTGTCTAGAACTCCTTCTAATCATGGGGGAATAATAGGTTTTACTGCATAGGTTCTCTCTCTTGCTCGGATTTAATCAATTTAAGAGCAAGGAACTGAGTTTTCTATTTTCTTTGGTCTCCCAGCAGGCTGCAATTGAAATATAGTATAGTATAATGGCTTGGAAAAGGTAACCCGTCTCTAAAAGGTACTGGAGACCAGCTCACTAAGCAGGGGCTGGACCAGTGTTTAAATCCTGTGGTGAGAGACTCCGTCCTGACTCAGTGCATCTTGAACTAAGCATACTTTTGGCACCAGTCTTAGTAACAGCACTTATCAATAAAATCTTTGTAGAGTTGAGTCAATGATTTGACCTTGAGCCCATTTCAGGAGCCAAACTTCAACTTACTAATAGCCCTAGGATCAAGCATTATGCTGTACAGAGACGTATGTCTGCAGACAGTAAATGATTCCATTATTTGTTGGTTTGGTATGATATTTACGATTGATCTTAACTCTTTGGTGAGGATGTGTTTTAAGCCCTCTCACTTGTTTTCTGTCTGTTAGGCATATAAGTTGCAAGGCTCCATAGTCATAGTCTAATCTTTTCATTAATGATATATTTTCTTTAAAACGAATCTGGGTACAATTTTTAAGAGTTCATGTGTCAAACTTTGTGATCTTTTAAAATCCTCTGTGCCTAAGGAAGTTTTACTTTAAAAATACCAACTTAAGCAATACTAATTCTGTAAGGAACACTTTGTTTTTAAAGGTTTATTAAAATATGTCTTGACTTTTAGAATCAAGGTGACTATTGATAGTGGATTTGCACCTAACACACTGGAAAAAACCCAAACAAACAGGCTTATATCATTGTATGTAAGGGCAGAACTGGGAAAAAGGAAGTAGTTTCTGGAGTATCTTTAGCATTCTCACACCTTGTAAACTACCTCCCAAGGAGTATGCTTAAGAACTTGCTATAATATTTCCTTCATTACTCATGAAAGTATTTTCATGGAAATTTCATCATATGACATTACACTTGCCTAAAAGTTTTATTTTTGTCTTGTAACATTTCCTTTTCAGACATGAGTATTTCTGGGGAATTACAGAGAAAAAAACTTAGTATTCTACTTAATGATTACTAAGAATATTTCAGTAGGCAAAATAAATACTTTGAAGTTAATTTTTTTAAACATATTTTGTTGACTGTGCTATTACAGTTGTCCCATTTTTTTCTCCCCTTTATTCCCCTCCACCCTGCACCGCCCTCCCACCAGCATTACCCCACTTAGTTCATGCCCATGGGTCGTACATATAAGTTCTTTGGCTTCTCCATTTCCTATACTGTTCTTAATCTCTCCCTGCCTATTTTGTATCTACCATTTATGCTTCTTATTCCCTGTGTCTTTTCCCTCATTCTCCCTCCTTCCCATCCCAACTGATAACCCTCCGTGTGATCTCCATTTCTGTGATTCTGTTCTTGTTCTAGCAGTTTGCTTAGTTTGTTTTCATTTCTGTTTTTTTTTAGATTCAGTTGTTGATAGTTGTGAGTTTGTTGTCATTTTACTATTCATATTTTTTATCATCTTCTTTTTCTTAGATTAGTTCCTTTAATATTTCATGTAATAAGGGCTTGATGATGATGAAACCTTCAACTTTACTTTATCTGGGAAGCACTTTATCTGTCCTTCCATTCTAAATGATAGCTTTGCTGGATAGAGTAATGTTGGATGTAGGCCCTTGCCTTTCATGACTTTGAATATTTCTTTCCAGCCTCTTCTTGCCTGTAAGGTTTCTTCTGAGAAATCAGCTGATAGTCTTACTGCAACTCCTCTGTAGGCAACTGTCTCCTTTTTTCTTGCTGCTTTTAAGATTCTGTCCTTTAATCTTTGGTAATGTAATGATGATGTGCCTTGGTGTGTGTTTCCTTGGGTCTACTTCTTTGGGACTCTCTTTGCTTTCTGGACTTCCTGGAAGCCTATTTCCTTTGCCAGATTGGGGAAGTTCTCTCTCATTATTTATTCAAATAAGTTTTCAATGTCTTGCTCTTCCTCTTCTCCTTCTGGCACCCCTATGATTGAGATGTTGGAGCATTTAAAGTTGTCCCAGAGGTTCCTCAGGCTCTCCTCATTTGTTTGAATTTTTGTTCCTTCGTTCTTCTCTAGTGAAATGTTTATTTCTTCTTTTTGCTCCAAATTGTTGATTTGAATCCCAGTTCCCATTCCCTGTATATTTTCTTTATTTCACCTTGCAGGGCCTTCACTTTTTCCTCCCTTTTGTGACCACACTCCACCAATTCTGTGAGCATCCAGAGTACCAGTGTTCTGAACTCTGCATTTGTTAGGTTGGCTATCTCTTCATCGCTTAGTTCTGTTTTTGGAGCTTTGGTTTCTTCTTTCGTTTGGGCCATATATATATATATATATTTTTTTTTTTGTCTTGGTGCACCTACTACATTGTGAAGGGCAGAGCCTTAGGTATTTGCCAGGGAGGGGCAACCCAGGTCACTGCCTTGTGGCTCTGTGTAGGGGGCGGGGTCTGAGAGGGAACAATGCCTCTTGCTTGGTTCTTGGCCGGCTTTCAGTCACTTCTCCTGCTACTCAGAAGCAAATTGGGCCCTTCTGGTGCTGATTCCTGGGTGGGTGGGTTTGTGTACATTCTAGGACCCTGTGGGTCTCTCAGATGAATTCTCCTGTGAGACTGGCAGTTTCTCCCACCACTGCAAACCCCACAGGTTTTCACCGGTACAGGTTTTGAGGCTTTCTTTTCCCGCCCTGCATCCCTGGGTTGCATGGTCTCTCTCACTCCCCACCACTTGTTCCTCCTGGTTTATCCGCACGCAAATGTGGGACCACCTGGTCCCCTAGCCACTGCCTTGCGCACCCTGGTCCCCCAGCCACAGTTTTGCCTTGTGTCCTCTTAGCCACACCTGCCTGTCTGTGCCCCTCCTACCAGTCTGGATGAATGTTTCTTCTGCAACTCCTTGGTTGTCGGACTTCCATTCAGCTTGGTTTTCTGGCAGTTCTGGTTACTTTTTGTTTTTAAATTTGTTGTTGTCATCCTTTTTGTTGTGCAAGGAGACAAAGCTTATCTACCCACGCCTCCATCTTGGTTGAAAGTTCTGAAGTTAATTTTGAAAATAGAAAACACTATTTGCCTTATTATAACTGGAAAATCATGCACATGATATTTATAATATGGCTCTTATGTCAGATTAAATTAAAATGAGTTATTTTACTCATTAAGCTTATGTTTAATTCCAAAGAAAAAAGTTCTACATGGTACTGGGAAATAATACAATAAAGATTAAATTAGAAAAAATTAACACTGATGCAATTACATACAGTAGAAAAACATGTCATTATTTTATGATAAATTGTTTGTTGTTAAACATAACATTAAAAATAAAAAACATTCTATTTTATTATGCATATATTTGTGTTGTCATAATATATGTCTACATGCTCTTAAAAATTATTAAAAGTCAATAATTCTGGCCCTAGCTGGTGGCTCAGTAGGTTGGGTATTGTCCCACAAATCCAAAAGTTATCCATTTGATTCCTGGTCAGGGAACATGCCTGGGTTGCAACTCACATCCCTGGTTGGGGTGTGTGAGAGGCAACTGATCAATGTTTCTCTTGAACATTAATGTTGCTCTCCCTCTCTTTCTCCATCTCTCCCCCTCTCTTTAAAACAAATAGATAAATAAAATCTTAAAAAGATAATTCTGTCAAAATTAGTAACTTTTTAAACTTCATACTCCCATTTATATTTATAGAATAGTTAGGATCATAGATAAAAGTTTCTTATTGAATTGGAGAAGTTATTTAAATTTTTTGAAACATATATGGGATGTGAAATTAACTCCTGAAACAAATAATTAAAATAATGAATAAATATATTTTATATAAATATACTCTATTAGCATTTAAAAAATTCTGCGAGATTATAAAGATTTTCTTATATTTAAAGATTAGAAAAAATCTTTTCATTGTTTTTAAAAGATTACA